>VURO01035541.1:22126-35137 GCA_015108175.1 Pelvicachromis taeniatus | reverse complement strand
TTTGAGCCTCCTCTGGACAATTTGGCTGAGCACAATTTGCAGTCCGCCTTTGTTTTGTCGTCTTCGTTCACTTTGAAATAGTTCCACACGGCTGACATGTCTCGCCTCGCCTTCTCCCCGCTCTGAGCTGCAGCCGGGGCCTCGGGGCGGGCACTCGGCGCCTGTGATTAACCCCTTACATGCCGCTCAAACATAGACAGGTGTCAGACCGTGGTATCGGTCCCCGGTATCGGGGGACTTTTAACGAGTACGAGTACTTTAGAAAATGTGGTATCGAGGCCGATGCCAGATACCGGTATCGGTGCATCCCTAATATATATATATATATATATATATATATATATATATATATAACTTTGGGATCTGGGCAATTATGTCAAGCATTTCCACCTTGTTTTTCTTGCTACTACCACCCAAACCCCAACCCTTACATCTAGTTAGGAGCAGAATCAAAGCAAAAATCTTGTCTGTCTATATGACAGAGCTTGTAACTATAAAGCCAAACTTGGGTGTCATATTGCAGGTTTTTAGCAAGCAGACTTTCAGTAGGAGGAGATGAATGAGAACTTATTGTTGTGTAGGAGATATATAATACATACTATATTATTTGCTTTGCTTGACAGGTGGGGTTTTTTTCACTTTATGACTGAAAGTTTCTGAATTAGAACAATTAATCATTTCATAGTTCCCTCTTTCTTCAGGTTTAATTAGTTGATTTTTATTGTTTTCTCGTGGTGTCGGTATAGCTCGTAATTTTCTTTTTTTCTTATGTGAACATTGATTAAATTGCTGTTTCTTTCACTTTGATTCTCCTTAGCTGCTAATACCCTATTACAGTCAACACATTCATTAATTTATATGAACGCTGACAAATGTGAGCAAGCTTAGTTAAGACCAGGTGTAAGTGCTGTTGGTAGCCTTCATAGAAGCTCACAACTGATGCAGCCTGTTACTACAATTAATGGCACAGCATGAGATGTAATTGGTCAGTGACCCAATTAAAAATGCTGCAAGAGGCACAACCTCAGTCAAGGGATTACTAAACAAAACCACATTCTCAGACAACTGCAGCAACTTACCATATCCTAAGTATCTAGAGTTACAAAAAAATAATCCATATAATCCAGCCATATTTAAACACAACTTCAAAATGCTGTTTTTTGGGGGGTTTTTTGCAGCATTTAAAATTGTTAAAAACATTTTAAAAATCCTAGAATTGTCCACATTACCACTTCCCCTCTGGATGAAGTGAAACAATAGGTCCTTCATTTCTACAATTATGTTGTACATGCACAAGGACACTAAAGGGCTATATCATTCTATTCCATAACATGGTAAAGATTGAAAAATCTTTTCCAGAGATTTCAAAGCTGTCCTGTGCATGCATACAGCCTGTAAGAAAGAGAGGATTATCTTACCTATCGACTCCATCCTGGGAGTAATAAACGCCGTAGGTCTGAACAGCTCCTCCGGTCTCCTCTGGGGGGCGCCAGCTGAGTCGGACAAATCGGCTGGACACTAGGACAGGGACCAGGTCGCGGGGGGCAGAGGGGAGGGCAACGCCTGGGCTGGGGGACACTGGTGGGGGATCAGAGGAGGAGGAGTAAGTCAAAGGGGTGCCAGAAGGAGCAGGAGGAGCAGGAGAAGGGTGGGGAAGAGGAGGAGGTGTGAAGGAAGGTCTATTCTGAGTGGGCGTGGCCTCTGTTAAAAGTTCATCAAGGGACGGGAGGGGAAAGGAAAGGAGAAGCAGGGACGACAGGGGGAGGTGGAGGGGAGGTGCGGGAGGCGAGCAAAGGAGACAGAGCAAAGAAAAAAAAACAAAAAAAGAGCAAAGGACAGATGAGATGAGCAGATAAGGAACGGAAAAGACGTGGAAGAGACAAGAAGGAAGAAAAGAAGGAAGAAGAGTGGTAAAGAAGATCACAGCCAAGAAGAAAAAGCAGCAGAGCATCTGAAGAGCTTAGTTATCAATCAGATATCAAACAGATATCAGTCATCTGAAAATTAACACTGTTTTAATGCCATGACATTAAAACACACATGCTATATTAATTTTATGTGAATACGATGCTTCAAAGTTCATTCTTTTCTAACAGTGTTCAGTTCAGTTCTCAGAAGATGCAAACAAATCTGAATTGTTATGAATGTTTTACCCAGTTTTCCAAAATATCTTAATTACTGCAAGGAAACAAAACACATTTTAAAAACGGACATTTTTCTGACATGACCTTTACTTTCTCAGCACCTACAGTATTTTTGAGGCTCTTTGTTTCATACGCTTCCGTCTGCCTAAATGGCCAAGCAAGATCCAGCTAAGAATATGGTAACTATTAACAGCAGACTAACCGTCCAGCTGAGCAAATCTAGCACCAGGGGTATTACAAAGACTTAAACTCCACCTAATTTTAACCATTTACTAACTAATGTTTACCCACTAAGCAATTTAAGTATAAGTCTAAAAGATGTCTAAATGGTACATAAGTGTCATCAAGAGAGATAATAGGTTGAATAGGGTTCAAATTCAAAGTTTAGCTGTTTTAAAAAAAGCAAAGATTTGTGTAGTTTGTAACTCCTAAATGCAAGTTGATAATGCTCTCTAACTAAAAAGATAATAGCAGCTTTCATTTCAGACTTGTGCTTTCTTTCAAAATGGTTTACTCTTGGATATTAACACTAATTCGCGTATCTTTACCATAGAGTTGCTGACTGTTCATGTTGACCATTCTTTTACAACTACTGCAGCAGATTTTTACCTTTTATACTGTTTGAATATAATCAAAGAAAAGGTGGGACAACTGCTAATACCATGTAGAGGTTTCTTAAGATTAAATAAATTTTTCAAAATAGCTACGTCTGTAACATTTTGACTGACAGCTGGGTATTTCTTTAACCTCTGAGGTCTATGTCATTGCTAAACAAAGACATCAAGTCTGGCCCTAGGCAATGGAAATTTGTCATTTTTGTTTTTATTAAATTGTTCTTCTCAGTTTTGGCAATCATGAAACAACGAAACTAATCATTCAATCTGACACCCTTCAAAAACTCTTCATACTTAAATCTAATTTTGCCTTTCTCCCAAATGTAGGGGAAAGTTAGGATTAGGGTTACATCGCAGAGGGTTAAGATGTCACAAGTGTTATTTCCACCTGTATTACCAATATCTCCTCCTGATCTATCCTGGCAAATCTTTAAACCACAAATCTACTACACATCTACTCTTGAGAGGTATGGAAATATAAACCAATAGGCTCTTGCTCAGTGTGGTACAAGTATGAAATGCTCTGATCAGTATGAACATGTGTAACTGGGTAGATTATAAGAAAAGCAAATGAAGATGAGAAAGAAATCATTAATGACTGTTCTCCTCTGGATGTGCAGGATACTTACATTTTACTATCTTGTTCAGATTCTTGATCACTGACAGTATTCAGTATTATCTGAAACTCATTTCAGATCTTTAAATATTCTGTATTATGTCTAAGTTTTTCTTTTTTGAGCAAGAACTAAAGTTTTTAAAAAAATAAATATAAAACGAACGGCATGTTCTGGAACATTAATTTTTAGTCATTTTCTTAAATCTCTTAGGAAAGTGCAGCGAAGCAGTTTAATCTCTTCTCTTCAGACTTTCACCTGTCAGCATGAAGACCACTCCATTTGTTCCAGGCTGCCTACCTGTACTTATGATTAACATTCAAATTGACCAACCATAGAATATCACTGTGCCTCTGCAGATTTATTCAATCAAATAAATGCTGCTGTTTCTACTTGTCACTATGAAGGTTTCAGGCACAATTTCTGAACAGCTCCATGCTCCCTTTTCGGACTCCTTTCATATTTTTAATGTATCTCAGTAAAATCTCCAATGACAGCTGTGATAGGCAATAAAATAAAGGACAATTGCTCTATGTCACAAGGCCAGTTCAATGGCTAATGAGGTGACTGCCTGTAAGGTTTAAACTCATGTCATTGAGTGTCCCAAACTTTGAAGAATGTGTAATGTGGAACCAGAATAGAAATATTCAAAACTGCACCTCAGTGTATATCTGTTAATAATGCCGTAACATAACTTTACAGGAAGTTCAAGGTCTTTATATAATTCTTACACAAAAATAGCCACCCTGCGCAATAATGATACATTCAGGCAAACCATTTTGACAGCAACAATTATTTGACATCAAACCTGAGTCCAAGGTTGTGGACATGGTGTTATTTATTAAAAAGTAATTTATCAGGAGGACCTTTAGACGGTATTCATGCAAAGTGAATACCCAGACTTGCCAGAGTTGACAGAAAGGTTAGGGTATCTCAGATATGCACAACTGCAATGACCAGTAGAATACAAAAGTTTACTTGAGGCCCGCGGACTCAAGGTTCCACTTCACTTTTCATCCAAGAAAACTATTTTTTAATCTGCAGTGTGTACAGGCTCACCGAAAACTGGGAATACATAGATACAGATGGTAACCTCAGAATTTGGTATCAGCAGCATGAAATCATGGGCATGGGTAGTGTGTGGAAAGTCTTTTGTACACACTTTTGGCCCCTTAATGACAACCAATTATGGTTTGAATGCCACGGACCATTTGAGTATTGTTGCTGCATTTGGGTCGCATAGTTTACCATCTTCTAATTATAATGCATCATGTCAAAAAGAAACCTAAAGTCCCAAACTACTCTCATCAATAGTATATTATTCATAGATTTCAGTGACCTCCACTACCCTTAGACTCAAATCCAGTGTTTTGAGAGGCAGTAGGGTAAGACATATGGAGAATTAGTGTGAAGAAAAGATGTTATTTGATGACCACAACATGGATAAGACTTCCATTTTGTGGAATCCATCACACTATGAAGTCAGGTTGGTTTATATTCAGTCTTCTATCTATCTGTATCTATAAAAATAATGAAAAGCAAAAATATTCAAACGGTGCTCAGAATAGCAAGTTTTAAGTGGCTACACCAGAATCTGTACATGGATAAGTGACTTTACTACAGCTCGGTTTTTAACAATGTTCTGGATCTTTTTCAAGGCATGCTTTAGGGGTTTATACATACACACAAACTATGTATATCCATCAACCATCAATTGTTTTTCCACTGTGCACTAATTTCACAGTTACAGTTAAAAACTGAAAATAAAAGAATATGTTCTCACAGTATACCATTAGAAATGAAAAGCATATTTTTGTGTCCTACAGTGTCTGCCTCCAAGACAGGAAAAAACGAAACCATGACGTGCTCCCAGATGTAAAGTACAAGCTGCAGAAATAGTGATATGGTCTACAAACTTTTACACAGCTTAAAATGTATGATCTACACATTGGGCTGTGTGTCGTTATTAATAATCTTAAGGTGGATTAAACATGGTTTGGTTGATTGTTAAAATCATTGTGCTGCATCAAAATAATCTAGTTGTGTATTTCTTCTCATTTGACCCAGCACCGTGTTACCAAAATAACCCATACTGGATTATTTTTAACCTGTGAGGTCTAAGTTATCATAGCATAACCCAATTCTACCAAAATATGTAATTAAGGTTTTCTCAAGAATGTTCTCCTATAGACAATCAGGCTACAAAGAAAACAATCAATGTAACTGACATTTTTGGTTCAAAAAAGTCTTTTTGGTTTGCTCCAAAACATAGGGTTGGAGATACGGTTGAGACTAGAGTTTGGGGTCATCACAGGATGACTTAGACCTCACTGGAGGTAGAGTATGTGTTGTACCTACAATGGTTGTGGGTGATTGTGGGTGTCATGATCCTGGGTTGGGTACCCAGCGTTTTAAGTTGTTGCCATTTTTGTGTATTGTCTCAGGTTCCTTGCCCTCATGTTTCCTCATGTTTCCTGTTTTACTTTGAAGGTCTTGTCTTATGTCAATGTTTCTAGTCTTGCTTCCCATGTCTCGTTAGTCCTGATTTGTCCCTGCTGTGTTCACGGCTGTTTTCCATCCCTCTCGTTATCCTCTGTGTATTTAAGTCTGTGGTCGTCATTAAGTTCTTGTCAGGTCGTCTGTTATCTATGTTCCATCTTCCTCGTCATGTTTCCCCGCCATGTTTCCTCGTCCAGGTTTTGCTATATTCAAGTTTTCTTCTTTCTGTTAGTTTCTCCCAGTTTAGTTTAGTTAGTTCTTCCCTGTATGCGTTTGCCTTTTGTTTTGTACACCTTTTTATCAGTCATTAAACAGCTCGCCTTTTGTTTAAGTCTTGTCCACACTCCCTTTTTGTCCGCATTTTTGGGTCCATCTCCTCACCACACGGTCTGCACCTGTCCAGATCGTGACAGTGGGTAGCTTATTCAATAACTACTCCTCTACTGTGATATCACCCTTTGGATAATGAAGCACTGCAATAAAGCCTCGAGACTCAAGTGTTTTAACCGTTTGAGATCAAAATCAACCACAACACTTTAAGGCATGTTAGTTAGAATGATTCATTTCTCTGTTCCTTGATTGCCATGTTAAAAAATACAGGAATATGATTGGGGTGAATCACCAGTGAAGACTTCTTATTTTGAAATGTGACAAAGGAGGGGAGAATCTGACTGTAAAGCTAGGGATGCTGCATTTTCATCGCCAAGGAACTTATCAAACTGCTTTTAAGGCACCCATCTTTACCCATCATATCTACCCATGACCCTTTTCACTGTAATACCAAAATGTATGTAAGAGACTTTATTTGAAAAGGACCACATTTAGTTTATAAAACTCTGCTGGTTCAACATGAGGTGAAAATGTCACCTTACCCCTACACCTAAGCGGATGTTAAGAGGTTAGTCCAACCTCAATCGTACCCCTAACCCAGATCTAAAAGAGGATTTATGGTCTGTCTGAAACCAAACAACACTCTCAATTACTCCCTGCAGAAACCATCAGAAACAGTTCACCACTATTCTGTCATTGGAACAACATTAAACACATTTAATTTCAGACCAGCTATCTGGGAGTCCATAACCCAGCCATTACCTTAACATTAACACCAAGTCTTAACAATTGAGCAGCCACTTGACTGTCGGTCCTGAAGAGAGGATCATCCAAAATGTTCTACAGGTGACTCAAAAACTCAAATTATTCCTTGCAAACATGTGTGCACGCACGCACGCACGCACGCACGCACGCACACACACACACAGAGTTTAGATGGATGATGTGTTCATATCACCACTTCAACAATAAAAGTGCAGTGACCTATATACTATACCTGCGTGTGAAGGGTAATTATGGAAAGATGTCATCTCTCAACAACTCCTAACCGAAAACTACTCATGTGAAACTAAACTGATAGCATCAAATGTCACAACTCCTTCTCTCCTCTCGACTCCTCCATCATAAGCTGAGAGAAATCCAATTTATCCCCACGGTCAGAGGTCGCGACTCCCCACAGAGTCTTTAAATGCTTTTGTCCATCCGCACTTGTCAATAAAGCTTCACTGAATTCACAAGCGCACATTTCACACTTTATGGTGCAATGAAATGAAAGAGGGAAGCAAGAGAAAGACAGACGATCAAGGAGAAAATGGAGGAAAGGCTGTAGAAAAAAAAGGGGGAATGGAAATGGAAATGATAATGAAATAAAAGAAGAAGAAGAAGAGGTAATACAGATGCAATAATATGAAAAGGGGAAAAGAAGATTCATGATGGTAGAGGGTAGTAATACAGAAGATAAAGAAAAGAGAGAGGAGGAAAGGAGTAGAAGGGAAGAGGCAAGAAACGGAGAAGGAGATACAAGACTGAGAGGGAAAGCATAAGAAAGATCAGGAAATGAAGAGAAAGAAGAGAAGGAAGTGACGAGAGGAAAAAGAAGCAAAGTGCAAAACTGAGGAGTTTTTACACACCTCCTCTTGACTCTGTGAGATGAGATTTCAGGGTGTGAAGGGCGGATTCGTTCCTGCTCGGTGACCCAGCCAAAAAAACCAAGCCGACGCTGAGCAGTAAAGCGTCACTCTGCTGAAAATAGACGGGTGGGCTAAATAATAGAGTCAGACACCACAGAAGAAGAGCAGGAAAACAATCTGAATAAGTGCTGAAAATTACACTGCAGTCTGTCCTGCGACAGATGATACCTGTGCACGCATACACAAACACACACACAAAGAGCCTCTGTCCATTTCCTACAAGCTGCTCTGCATTTATATTGTTTCTGCTGCCTGGATGATCTTTAGGGGAGTTTGTTTTCAGCTCCGAGGATTCTACACCCAAGATATCAGACCTCTGCGTGTCTGTATTGCATATGTGGATTATTTAAAAAGACAAAGCACTGGTGTATTATAACTCATACATGCAGCACAGAGGCAAAACAGAGTGTGCTACACTTAAGATGCTATTCAGGAACAGAGGATTTAGATTTCATCTGCTCCAGCTTTTATTGTTTTATACTGTTACAGGATCCGACAGGTTACCAGCTACCCTTCTAGTGACTTGGTATTCTTTAAAAAGCTTATTTTCTGTCAACAAAACGCAACAGACCACCAAAACAGCAATTTAACCACTTAACGGTTGTCTGAATTATGAGTTATAAAAATAAAAACTGCCTTTATTTGAACAGCCTGATAGCAGAATTTTCATTATTTTCTTCAACAGTTCAAAACCCTAAAATATTCAATTTACAAATAAACATATTAGAATGAACAAATATCAAGGTGCCTTACAATAAAAATAGACCCTATTCAATACTCATTTTGAGTCACAACTGCAGTGCAATGCAGACGTACCAGCGCCCTGCAAGTATAACAGCTTTGGTAAGGTTGAAGTCTAAAAAAAGTACATCGGGTAAAACTGAGCTTTTTGGTAATTATTTGTTATCCTTAGTGGATCATAAAAACAAAGCTCAGTGTACTGTTCGGGGGAACACAGAGGTCAGAGCAATATAGGTGGAGTTCGAATTGTGTCTGGCTTTTTCCTGTACCTCATTTTTTAAAGAGCTTTAACAGATCTGTAAAGCTTGTCGAGCGCACACTAAATGGAAGCTGTGTTTAGACACAGTGCTGACCATCAATAACCAAAGCGACTGCTGCGGGACAGACATGATGTAGTCAACAATCAGAGAAACATTCCTCCAAGAACGGGTTTTTCTTCCTGTGACTTTGATGCAAACTTAAACTTGAGCGGCACAATTCCAGAATTCCAGTAATTTTGGTACTTTATCAACCTTTCTTTCATCTTGCGTCCATCTTGTTTATATTCACTATGGAGGTCACACTATGCAGATTTATCTGACTTTGACCGCGGCGCCTGCAAAAGCTCCCAAATTGTCTGATTGGATTGTCTGACTGATTTTTTTTTTACCCCCATTTTGGAAAGAAAACAACAAAAAAAACATTTATTCAGCTTCTTTCAGACTCATCAGGGAAACTCACAACATGACACACAACTGATACAAAGTGCTGTGGTGTTGTGAGTAGGTGAAGAGGTTACAGGAACACAAAACAAAATGGGAAAATTGTTACCAATACTGCGACGCCCACAGGGAGGGGAAACCCTTTCCTCTGGAAGGGTCAGCTCTAACCTCCCCTCTGCTTTGACACTCCAAAGGATAAGTGGTTATGGATAATTGATGCAGACAACATAAAACTCACTCGCAGCAATGCAAAATATGGCTGGTAACATTCTAAAAATCAATTTACCTCATCGCTGAAACCCAAACCAATCATCCCAGGGGACTCCTAAGAATAGGCCTATTAATGTGCGCATAAATCATAAAATAGACCCATGCATGTCACACGCAATTAAATTAAATTAAACTGGGGTGGAGGAGAGGGGGAGGGGGGTGAACGTGACCATTGATCCATACGCTTATATATGTAGGACATTGACTATTATAACCATCAACAGTCTAAAGAGAGGCCCAGACCTCTCTCTCACCTCCTGCAGGGTGGACACTGAGCCATTTCAAAGTAAGCAAAGAGATTTAACTCTCTGTCCCCAAGTCTCACCCTCAGGGGGCGTCCGGGTGGGCATCCTGGTCATTTTGGCCTGTATGTGCACCTGTGAGTGCTGACGTTCTCATTAATATTTATGAGAGCTTTCAGTGGGTCACTATCCATTAGACTGTTCAGTCCTGTTGAGTGCAGCTCAAAGCACCTCACCTGGCTCCTTTCATTGTGAAGGAGTAATGTCACTACTCTGAGGCGCTCCCCAATGACTGAGTTTTCCTCACTCTCTTCACCATCTTCTTATACACACACACACAGACGCACACACACAGACGCACACACACACGCACGCACACACACCTAAGTGTGTCTGCTGAGGTTTAACGTCCAATCTTTTCTAATAGTTTTGGTTTGGAAAGGAGCACAAAGAGAGTGTGTCTGTCATAAATCCATCATTAACAACCACAAATGCACACTTTTATGTGCAATGTCTGGTTCCTTGTAAAAAAATAAAAAAACCTAAAGGATTCTGTGTAGTTTTATTTAACTTCAGACACATTAATGCTGTATTTGCAAAAACAGAGATTTTTGGGGGTTGTTTTTAGCCATTTAGCACTATTCACTCGTCGTCATTGAAGTCCATCTCGTGCCCTTTGCTGTGCTATAGAGATAGCTGTTGCAGCATCTGTACAGTGGGGTAATGGCTCTCCCAGCTTGGCTCTAAATATATACATGCACATCTAAAAATGCTGATATGAAAATGTACTTTTGCTTTTGTCTTTGTTTTTGTTTTGTCAGCATTTTATTCTGGCAGTTCGGCTGGCATCATTCCACCCTCCAGTGCCTTATGCATGTCCACGTATCTTAATCTGTGTTCACAAGGAAAAACACTTCATTGACCTGCTCAGGCTTCTTATTAAAATTTTAAAACCTCTTTAAAGTCAACCTCATAAGCTTCTCTATATTTTCTCATCTGGTTTTCATCTCATTTGTTCCACTGGTTAATGTTCACTATGCAATTTTTGTGAGTCACAAGCTCAATTTCACTCTCTCTCAAACCGAGCTAAAGCACCCTTCAGAGGAAGCTCATTCCAAGGCCCCACCCACCTGTTGTTTAGACCTTCTGATTGCAAAAGGTAGCCAATCGTTATTAGTGCCACACGTGGGACTAATAACGTGGGGGCAAAGGGATGGGCTAAATTGTTTTTTTCAAAGGCTAAACCGAGGAGCTAAGACAAAGCCCAATGTAAATTTAATACGATCTATTTCAGACGTGACTCATGCACAGATACTCCAGTGTCTCCTGGAGTCCAAAAATAAAAATACTGAGCAGGAAATGAGCAGGATTGGTGCCCACTTCTGATATGTAGAGTCGATGCAGACTGAATCTGTCTCTCCCTCCTTATCATCTCACTTATAAATATTCTCCATAACCCCTGTCTCCTCATCCTCTTATTCTGTCTTTTTTAACCTCCAGTTATGCTGAAGAAGACTGCTGAGCTCGCTCTCTTGCTTCAGCTTCATTCTTCTTCACATTGCTTCTCTCTCGCTCTCTCTCTCTCACACACACACACACATGCACGCACGCACGCACACACACTCTCTCAGTCTTCCTTTCCCTCTCTCTGCACTCAATTTCAGGGCTCATTTCAACCAGCTGCCGTTAAAAACGCCAGTACCACACACACACACACACACACGCCTGTCTGCCCTCTAGCTTTAAATTCCTCTAAAATGGATATTTATTCCTGTAAATCTCCAACGATGTGGGTGAGTGAGTAAAATCTCCAGCATCTTAAGTACATACAAAAGTGTGTGTGCATGTGTGTCTACTTGTGTGACCCGACTGACCTGTAGTGGCTGAAAGCTGAATAAAGGAGCGCAGACACAAAAGAGTACAGCATCTCCTTTTAGATTTATTTTAAATATATTTTTTTGTATATTTTCTTCTACCAATAACTCTCATGTATAGATCCAAACTAACAATCCACAAAATACTACCACGTTTTGTGCTTTCTGAGCCATGTGCGTCATATTTCTTTGTGCTGAGCCACACTGTTGCACTGAACTGCTCTTTATTATGATGAACAATCAGTCCGGCATAGCATTCATTATCCTGCTGTGACAAACACTGACAGCAAATGTGGATTAACCAACCACTGAAAGTAGTCCCCAATAAATGCGGTGTTTGCTACTGTATGCCCCAGGTGCTTTGGGACTACACAGAGCCATATTTTTTTGCATATCTGTAAGGCTTCTTATCTTTAGAGGTGTTATATATGACATTTAGACCTACTGGGCGTTTTTATATATAGCACCCACATGTCACATGCATACAAATGGGTGCTTTGGACACACTTCTCTTCCCTCTTTGTCTCTTCTCCTTCCTTTGTGTTGTCTTTAAGGTGAAGTTAGAGACAAAGAAAGAAATGGTGCCTGAATATCATATGATAAAGAATTTTAACCTTTATTTAGTGAACAGGTTCTAGTGAAGAGGTAAGTGCACTCATTGAATAAGAAGATGTGCATGTTGGACTTTTTTGTTGGTTGTAATATTGAATTGAAACACTTTAGCAATTTAATATTGCATTAATCCACAGAGCGGCTCCAGGTTGCACAGAACTTAGCTACCAGCCTTCTAAAAGTAACTGAGAGAAGTGACCTGCTTTATCCTCCTCATACTGGCTCCCAGTATCCTTTAGACTAGATAGAAAGATCTGAAAGTTGAATCTCAAGGCTCTTCATGTCCTCTTGCCTCAGGCAGATGTCTATCATTTCCTGGGGTGTTGCTGAAAACTGAAAGTGCATTTGCAGTCAGAGCCCCGAAGATATTGTATGACATACCTAATGAAAATCAGGTCAGCAGAGTCGGTGAACTCTGAAATCTTCTTAAATATACTTTTATCCGAGAGCCTTTCTAGCATGTATTAATTGCTTTTCCTTTTCAAATTTCTTAAGTTTAAATGTTTTCTTGTTTGTCCCCATGTTTATTCATTGGCAGAATGAGTGTTTTGTTGTGCTTTTGATGAACTAATAATATAATAGATGTGGTTTCAAGCTTTCAGTCTTTTTTTTTTTTTTTTTTCCTTTGCTTTTTTTTTAATTTTATTTATTATTATTTTTTTTATATTTGTTTTTATGA
>VURO01035541.1:5853-20878 GCA_015108175.1 Pelvicachromis taeniatus | reverse complement strand
CTGTACTTTTTAACTTGCTCATGACATTATGCGTCTCTGTTCGCAATAATGTACCATGAAGGCGAAGTGTGTGTGCATGTTTGTGTGTGTGTGTGCATATGAATTTTCCCTGAAAGCTTTGTGCTCTGTGGGTGTTGTGCACTGACAGTTACACTCTGTGAAAGCTGTGTGTGTTCGCCTGCCTGTGTAATTTCCAGTAAAAGCTCAGTGTTACTGTGAAGTAATTCCAGGTGCTTTTCTGTCACGCAATGTGGTGTTCTCTGTGTCCGGAGCCCTGATGTTATTACTGTGAAAGCAAGGGAACACAGGTCACATAGCAAACTTTCAGTGCTGAAAAACGCAGATGTGCATGGAGGAAAGCTCCGACCTGATACTCTGCTCAGTCTGTAATAACATACACTCCAGAGAAATAATCACATCTCTGACAGTAGCTCAGCACAGCAACTGAAAGTTATTTTGACCTTATTACACCACATTTTCTTTAAAAAGAGACTCATTCTGATGTTCAACAGAGCATTACACAACAAAGGTCCAGACCTCCAAACTCTAGAATGCACAACACTGTGGACATGTATGTCAGGGACAAGGAATGAGGAAATTTAACAGGTATTCAATGAAGCCTTGAAAATGTTTGCAAACTATACTGATGACCCCAACCTTTATCTCATAAGCATAGGATAGCAACATACGTGTGACTATAGGACAGATCTGTTTTTGCCTGACTGACTGCATTGACTTTTATTGCGTTTGGCGACCCATTGCAAATAGTAGCATCAACCAACTCATTGTTCAGAGGTTGAGAGGGCAACACATGCAACTTCCGGGTGACTACTTCCAATTGCAAGAAAAAAATAGGTAGCCTGGTGGGAGGCAACCTGTCACCAAACAGTTGTGGGCCAATAAGGACTGACTGCAATCACTCTCAGTGAGGGCAACTCATCCGTGTCTCTTTACAATGGGAAACTTGATCAGCTGGTTATACTTTGGCTAGACTCTTATATAAATGCAAATTTGCAGAGCACCTATGCCATTTTGGTTTGAAATGACCATCATATAGCAACCAGGAGGACAAAAGAAGGTTGGGCGATTGGTCGAATATACTGACTATCGATTGTTTTTACAGGGGCGATTTATTTATTTATTTGCCCATGAGTAAGTTTGCTAATAATGTTAGTTGCTAAAAATGTATTTTCCAGCAAACATAAAAAGAAATCTCAGATGTAAAGTTAAGTCTTTTGTGCAATTTGGCGCATCTCAAATAAATAAATAAATAAATACTGAAACAAACAAGAAAAGAAGGTAAAACATTCCCTCCAAACAAAACTTACACATTCTTTGACAGGAAAACAAGCATATTTCCTTTATCAGGTTTTAGCAGTGTGCTCAGGTGGTTAACAATATTAACAGTGGTGCTGAAGACGCGTCCTGAAGGTGTGCTTGTGGCCGGTTTACACAGATATTTCTGTACCATGTGTGACATCAATGGGAAACGTTTTTCATGCATTTACCACCATGTCAGTGGATCGACTTCTCCGTCTACGACCTTCTCGCTGAGGTAACAGTTCACTTCTATCTTCGCCTTCTCCTCCAGTGTGCAACTTGGCAATTAGTTTGTCCATGTTTGGACTTTTCTGTGTTTTAAACGTGCAAATCAGTGCATGATTACATTGCTCTGCCCATCAAAAAGTCTGCACATGCACAAGTATATTACCTATAGATGGTTATTGGACTAACGATTGTGGGTTGGAAAAGTTTTACATATTGCCCAACCTTACAACAGAATATTAATAATTATTAACAATTGATCACAATTAATCACTGCACTGTATTATCATAAACCGATTGCACGCAATTTCCAACTTGAACCCATTCAATCACAATACCTTCTGTCTTATTGCCATCCCTTTGCCATCCAGACACACCAAACTCACTTTGAATACGACAACTGACTGAGAGTGGTCACAGGAAGGCTAGGCTGAAGCAACTCAGAAGCCAGCAGTGGTCCGAGTAGGTCAATATGAATCCAGCAGTGATCAACTGAAGGATAAACGCAGAGTTCGAGTCCATGCAGAACTTATGAACACAAATCAAAAAGTGTGTGTCGATCAGAGCGGAGCACTGCCACAGTGCGTACCAATTTGTATCTCCTGAAGCTTAGGCATTTCTGTCTCCCAAGATTCAATAAAAGTTAGTATTGCAAATTGAAATCTTCTGATTAAATAAAGTGGTAAAATCGTATAATATCCATTAAGTAAAGAAAAAAGTCATTAGAGTACAATGCCACCCAGATTACATTTCTTAAATTAACATAACAGGGAAATGCATACAATGAACCTACGCATAAAACTGTAATTTGTTCACTAAAGTTTAATTTGTTGTAATATAATATGTACTTGTAATAATTATAGCCCGATAAGCCTTTCTGTGGCTCTGATTAGCCGACTTAATTACTTAATTATGCTTCAGGAAAGTTGTGGTCTCCAGCAAATATTGAAAAAGACAAAACGTGTTTACATTTTCAGTCACCTGGTTGGCACGAGCCTTTCTATGTGGTTTGCATGACTCCCCCGTGCCTCTGGCGTCCAAAAAACCCAAAGGCATGGATGTCAGGTTAAACTGGTAAAAAAAAATGAGTGTACATGTATGTTAGATAAAACCTTTAAAAGTAGCGATATGCACTTGGAAATTTAACATGAAAAAGGTAAATGTGTATTTAGTGTGAAAAAAAGCACAATGTAAATGCCAGTGCAGTCTATTACATATCGCAGCTGACTTACTGCTATATGCATTCAATAAAAATATTCACATTATGATTTGTCACTTTTTAAATGGAAGTGTTGTTCGGAGTCACTTTCAAAACAAATACTCTGCTTCTGCATTCTTCTTTTCTAGTTCATGATTTTGAATGAAGGAGATCTTTCTTATTTTGATTAGATTTGTGATGGTCCTGGGTCTCCTGACCCAGCATTTTCAGTTTATTATTATTATTATTATTTTGTTCTGTTCAGACCCCTAGCCCTTATGTTTCTCTGTGTTCCCGTTGTTGTGTGTTTAATTTTCCCCATCACTGTGTGTTCTGTATTATTTATGTCTGTGTTTTGATTTATTGTGCTCCATGGTTTGTGTTCTGATTTTCAAGTGTGCAGTTGTGATTATGATTTTCACCATGTTTGGATTAGGTTTGTTATCAGGGTCCTGTCTCTGTGTCGCGCTCCCCTGCCTGTGTTCCCTCTGTTCTCAAATCCCTGTGTTAAACCCGTGTCTCTGTGTCTGTCTTCTCTGTACTTTTGCATTTCCTGTTTTATTTTGAAGGTCTTTGTCTCATGTCAGTGTTTTCATTTTGCTTCCCTGTTCTCGTTAGCCCTGATGTCTCCCAGCCGTGTTCACCTCCTGCCTCTTGTTCCCCTCGTTATGTCTTGTGTATTTAAGTCCTGTGGTTTCTGTGCTCCTTGTCGCGTAGTTGTCGTCACTACCCCCGTGCTGTGTGTCTCCTCGTGCCCCCTTGTGGTTCCTTGTGTCCCCCCATGGGATTATTTCTGCTTTTCCCTGGATTGTTTTTGTATTGCATATTTGGTGGCCAATAAAGCTGTTTTTTTAGTTCTACTTCGTTTCTCTGTGAAGTTTGCTCTGGGGCCCTTCTCCTGCCTGCACACAGCAAATCATGACAAGATTAGCCTCCATTGTTTCCTTTGCCTATGCCAGGCGAGACACATCACATAAACTATCATAACATTACAATCACACATTTCACAGTTTCACCTACTAATGACCAATATTAAAGTGAATTTGTACCTTTTTAACTTACAGTTTGGTATCCTGAACCTTTCTGAGTACCTGTTTTTCTTGAATATGAGTTGAGGACATCAACTCCTATTTATTTGAAAGATGTGATTTATATTTTTAGTGATTTTTAGATCTTGTTTTGTCACAGACCTTTCAAAAATCTCCTGGAGGGAAAATGGAGGGTGAATGCTAATTATCTTTAAATCAAATTTTGAATTTGTAGACTGAGGTTGACAGAAAGGTTACCAAACTGTGTAGTGATGCCATAACAGATAATCAATTCAACAGTTGCTCAGCAAAATAGTAATAAAATCCTTTTATCCACCCCATGAACTTTCTTAAAAAATGCAAGCACTGACTGATTCATGAACATATACTCGACACCCACTGTAACTGAGAGTCAAAGTAAATGCCTAAATACTTTCTTTTATAAATAGCAGTATCTGAGTCTTTAGTTAACAAACTAAGTATCACTCTATCATCAGCGAATTTAAACATGTAGTCGTCTGTATACTCATTTCAATAATTCCTTGTACATGATATGAAAATAAGGGTAGAGCTCACGCAGCCGTGTGGAGCTCCTGTACTTATAACCGGTATGTGTGGAAGAGCATAATTAACATTCACTTGCTGTTGTCTTTTAATTAAAAAGGCCAAGTATCATCTGATTATATAGGGATTTACCTTAATTTGTATCATGGTATTTATGGTGTGTTAGGAAGTATGCTATTAAACGCTGAGCTTAGATCCTTAAATAACAGCCATGCAGAAGCTAACAGCATGGCTAAATGTTTCTTCTTTTCTACTTTAACTCAAATGAGTTATAGTAATAAAAACATCATCAGTGCTTCTCCCAGCATTACTGTATGTGCAAATTGGTAGGATCAAGTAAGAGCTAAAATACTACCAATTTGTGGTTTGGTTACTTTTGACACTTTTACCCAGCTTAAATTCCTCTAAAATATGCCTTTCTTAACATTCAGCTTGCATTTGTAACATAATATGATTATTCTCACAGTGCGACAGGTATGGAAATGTCTGTTTTGTGGGAGAGAGTGAAATGGCATCAAGTTGCTATATTTATTATGGTTCTGGATAGGTTCAGACTTTGTAGGTATCTTTCATTTTACAGATGGCATCGTGTTTGACGGTCACAGACAATAATGGTCCAAGAAGAAGGTAAACATAAAAGCTCACTTTCCACACTGTGAAATTCAACTGCTTGTCCCTCAACGATGCATTATATCAAGCCACTGATTTTAAAGATTCCAATGCTTGAAACAAAACTACAGATCATTATTTTTGCCCTTCAAGATGGTAAGTAGTAATTCATGTCTACGTGGGTGCAGGTGATACTATTTGAAGGTTTCATCATCTGGGGAGTATGGAGACTTTCAGGAAATATGGAAACAATCTGACATGTAGTTATTTGGTTGTTTTCATTAGGAGGATGAAATGATTGAGGACAGAAACCCATAATGTTTGCTGGCTGGTTTAACAGAATATAACAAATCTGTAAAACCAGATGTACCCGGCTTTATCTCAATTCCTCTCATGTTCCTGCCTCTCTCTATCTCAGTTTTCCAGCAGATGTGAAGCCGTCACATCTTATCACAGTCTACGTTTTAGTACCTCATGTTTTGAATAATTTGCAACAAAATCACTTTAAACACGACATGAGAAAAAAAAGTGCCGCTAAAGGACTGACAGCACAAGATAAAACTAAACATAGCAGGGAGTCTGAGCCCTTGATTGATGCAATTAAACTTGTAAAATGTGTTTGGGGAAAACAGACTGTTTGATATTCTGTGTTTGAGTTAGAGGGGAAAAAAAGGGTAACGCATTATGTGTAGCATAATGTAACATCTATGTCTCACCTGAATCCATCTATTTTCATGCACGCTAATGAGTAAGAGCCACCGTTTTCCAGAAATAACCACAGCTCCCGAATGAATAACAGCAGTCATCTGGGAATAATTCAGCGCCGTGCATAAACAAAAGTATGCATGAATGAGCAGCCAGCTGCAGATGTCCAGGAATTATTCACTATCCTGAAGAAATAAGAAACTGCAATCATCCAGCATAATCTCAAGTCATCCAGGAATTTTAATCAGTCACAACATTAAAACCACTTGGTGCCAAAACTTCATCCTGCCAAGCCACGGACCTGGGCCTTTTGCTGTGGTGTCTGGCACCATGACATTGGCATTAAATCTTTTGGGTTCTGTGCAGTGTGAGGTGGGGTCTCTGTGGAGCAGGCACCCAATGGATGCTTAAATTAATCGGGAATCTGAGCTTATGAGGCCAGGTCCAATGTTTTGGGCTCTTTGTCATGTTCCTCAAGCCATTGTGTTCATGGTTTTTGTTGTGTGTCAGAATGCATTGTTGTGTGAGAGTAGGACACTGCTGATGGCAGTGAATCTGCAATACTGGCAAATATTTTGCTAAAGTAACAACCGTATGAATGCCAGGACCCAAGATGTCCCAAAAGAGTAAGATCAGCAGTGTTATTCACTGCAGTGTTATACTATGCATTGCACTTGCTTCATACATTGAAACATTATCCAAATTGAATTAAAACAATACTTTTTTTTATGCATTAACTACTATCATTCTGCTAATGAATGTAGATTGATGACTTTAGGATTTATAACAGGACGTGCTGCCTTGTTGCTGCCCGCTTCCTCTAAATTTTACTAGAAAATAGAAGCACAGTTAAACCACAACAAAAATGTCCATGTGTTCATCATAAACAGACGTTCAGAGGTGATGCTATGAGTTCTCTGCTGCTTCTCGGTTTATGCCTGAAAATCAAAATGTCAGAAGCGCATGAAGCTATTAAGTCCATAAAATGCTTTGAAAAGTGTTATAGATAAAAAAAATTAAAAAAATGGTTACCCTGCAGAATTTACATTTTTGTTCTAGCACTCCACAGGAACCCATTCTGGACTATTTGATGAGGTCCAGAGATTGGAGTGTATCCCCTACACTTCAAGAAACAGAAGGTTTTCAGTCCACCAATTACTAAGAATGATTATTTCCAATGACAACTCAACAAACTAAATGGATGGACAGCCTTTGCAACCTTTCTTTCATTACCCACAGAATGGTATTAAGAAGCATGTTGTCCATGAGGACCTCCTTGTATTAATAAGCCCAACTTGCAACTTGTCCAGGGATATCAGCGGGTAAAAATACAACTCAAAAAAACAAAAGAGAGACACCAAAAAATGGGCTAACACAAGCTAACAGTATACCAGCTGTGTTGCATAGTAAACTGTTCATTTAAAGCGAAACACTTCCTGGAGTTCAATTTTCTGTGAACTGATGGTAATAGACAACTGTGGTTCAATTACGACAAACACACACACAGACACACACGTACACACACACTTCCCCTCTCCTCCTCTTCCTGCTGAGTGATGATGAAGGGGCTGATGGGAAGGTGTTTCATCACAAAGGAGATCAATGTTGGAGGTGACAACACACAACCATATAAACACACACTGCGACACACTGCATGGCGACACATTTAGGCGTAGGTGGTGAGGCACAAACCTCCAACTTCTAACCGATCGATAGGCTCGCATACACACATATACACACACGCGTGCACACACACTCTATGTATGACCTTCCACTCTCCGATCGATAATGGCCGATGTCGCGGAAACATCAGCACTATGAGAGAAGGTAAGACAAATATTCTTCCGTCTCTAGCTCTCTTCTTTGTGGAAATTTTTGTTTGTTTTATGCAGAGCAGTGACCGGGAGGTTTTTATCGGCAGAGAGAGGAGGGATGATCTGATGAGAGATGAGGTGAGTGACCTGGAAAATGATTACTAGGAAAAGGTGGAGGGGGTGGGAAAGCAAATGAAAGCAGTGAAGCAAACCAAACAGACAAAACAAATGAATAAGGTTTGTTCTCCATAATGGGCATTATCTTTATTTACCTCAATTACACAAAGAGAGGCAGACATTTCCTGTCTTCTGTATTACCAGAGTATTTACTTTAGCTTATATTAGTCTAAAAGTAATGAAAGTAAATTAGACCCCTGCAGCAAACACTCATTTGCCTTTCTTCAAATGGTAAGTGGACTGGCAGTTATATATTGCTTTTCT
This sequence comes from Pelvicachromis taeniatus, assembly GCA_015108175.1. Lineage (NCBI taxonomy): Eukaryota > Metazoa > Chordata > Actinopteri > Cichliformes > Cichlidae > Pelvicachromis > Pelvicachromis taeniatus. The sequence continues at coordinate 12,974 of VURO01035541.1, read as the reverse complement.
GGTCTTATTGACCACTCAAAGTGCCCTCAAGGGCAATTTGAGGTCCAGTTTCTTGCCCAAGGACACTTCAACCTTCCAACTGGTGGATAACCCACTCTACCTCCCGGGCCACAGCCAGCCGATAATGATGGCTACCTCTTCCTTCTTGAACTTAACCTCTTAACATCCATCAGGATGCCAGAACTACATGGGGGTAGGGTTATTATTGAGTTTTATTTCCGCCGCATGCAATATAAGTGCATTTTCAGACACTAATAGGGTAGATTTGTTAGATTTCAAATGAAGTCTCATGCATTTTGGCCTTACAGCTCATCTGTTAAAAGCTTTCCTCTTTGGTTCTTTCAGGTAAAGGTTTTATAAAAGGAGACAGACGTTAACCATCTGAGGTCTAATTCATCACTGGTAATAACCCAAACACTACTGTACCAGTACATTTGGGAGAAAGTCAAAATGACTGTACATAATTCTCAATACATGTCATTAAAAATAGTAGTTTCCCTTTTTTAATAAAAGAACAAAATAAAAATGATATATTCTGGGTGCCAAAGGCTTGGATTACAGTTAGGGCTGAGATCATATTGATGTTGTAGACCTTTAAACAAATCCAAACTTATCACTAGATCAACAGTGAGGATGTTGATCTTTTGGTCATAACAATGCTTTATCACAGTAGTAATGTAGGGTTGACACAAAAGTTAGCATGAACGTTAAAGCTCCACAATGAAAAGATTTTCCATTTAGTGTTGTGTTTACTGTGAGATGCATGTGTCAACCATGGCTCTCTTTGTCAGTTGTAGGTTTGTCTGAATGAATCAACATAAAGGTGACTTGTGTCTGAATGATGGAATGCAATCACGTTTGCAGAATGATGAAGCCAGCAATGACACAAATAGCTTTAGTACGAATCACAAAGGCTGTTACGATCCCCCGTCTATCTCTCAGTCTCTTTCCATATCAAACAGGTATTACTGAGCTGAATTTCATTAAATCTCTAGTCCCCCGGTGCTTTGAAGCCCTTTCTGGGCGTCGCCAGGTCGCCGCTCACCGCTGGCTGTGGATTGGAATGACACTCAGCAGACAGATAGCTGCCATGTCTCAGGTTGTTTTGTTGTGAAGGTGTTGTTTTAGAGCTGAAACCAATCCTGCCTGTCACTTAAAAAAAGAGAAAATGAAAAAAAGAAGAAGAAGAATGAGGAAAAGATGGAAGGAAGAAGGACAGAAAGAAAATGACCATCCAATAGGTGGATGAGTGCCTGGAAAAGATGAGGATTCTCAGGAGAAGGAGAGGAGGGTCTATGCACTGGAGTAAGATGAAATAAAGATAATCAAGAAGGTGGAGAGGACAGTGGTGGAGGGTCAGGAAGAAAATTGAAAATTGTAAGTTACCCAAGAATCAGTAAAGCAAACTGAAAAATAAAAACTTACTCTATGCAGATTTATTATTTGTTTGATTGACACAATCCAATTATAAACTAAAAAAATAGCAAAACAGAAAAAGGACAATGAGGTTTTCAGTTCATTTAAACACCACTGATTTAGCATTTATTAATAAAGTGAGTGCTTTTCCATTGCAAAATACTTTGGACGCTGTGTACAATGCAGATAAAAGGAATGTAAATTACTTAAACACTGGAAAACAGCACAGATACAACAAAACTACTTTCAACAACTGTATGAATGAATGCATTTAGCAGTTTAAGAATTTCAGCTCTTTCTTCATTGTATTATTAATTTCATAAATTCAGTTACCCAATCCAGACTGGAGGCTGATTTAACACAGACTTTATATTTTGTGGAATATGAAGATAATATGGTTTACGACTTTATTCCCATTAAAAACAAACCAAAAAGTGTCCCATGTGCATAGTTTCTTTTGACTTTTCCCCCCAAGAAGATCAGTTTAACGGTCATTATTGGGACACACACACACACACACACACACACACACACACACACACACACACACACAAGCATTTTTTTCTACTGCTTTAAGCGGAACACTTAATATGTATCTCTACCTGTCTCTCACACACCGTCTCTCATCTGTTCCTAACAGGCTAGAAGATGGAAGAGGAAAGAAAGCTATTGTCACTATAGCAACAGTCATCGCCGCACTATACACACGCTCCTACACACACGAGTTGTAGCGTGGGGGTAGACTGTTGGCACGTGTGTGTGTGGAGAGGGAGAGAGAGCAGAGGTGATCGAGTAAAAGCATTTCTCTGTGTGTGTGTAACAAAGTGTGTGTGTGTGTGTGTGTGTGTGTGTGTGTGTGTGTTGAGCGTGTGTGTTGTGTGATGGGTTTGCTAAGGTCAGACTTTCAGTGTGGAATACAAATCTGTCATGGCTGACACACTTCCTCCTCTCCCTCTCACTCGCTCTGCCCTTCGCTTGACCCTACCTTTTCTTAATCTCTCCTTTTTCTTCCTCTCTCCTTCCCTCCCTCCCTCTCTCTTTTTCTCTCATACAGGATCACACCAGCTGATTGCATTTCATCTCTTATCCCCTCACTTTTTTTTAAATTCTCATTTCTCCTTCGTCCCCCTCTCTTTCCATTCATCTCTATCCTCACTTTCTACGTCTTCTCCACCAGCCACCTGGATACGGTGTGGGATGGCTTTTTCCTCTCCAGTGCGATCTTTCCACTTGCAGAATAAGCAAAAGGTTACAAAGTGAACCCAGTGGCTTTAGCCCACATTTGTTCAACAAAGGCAAAAAATTGCATATTTAGAAGCCTTTTGCAGGTCCTGTTGCATACAACTATTACTGAGCGATTTTTATTTTGAATGACATTTAAAAAGCTCAGACAAGATTCAGGGCCTCTGTTAAAGAGAGTTTATGGAAAGTTACTGAAGATGATGTAGTAGTATTCTTAGACCATCTGCGTCTGACGTATCAGACGTATCAGGTCAGATCTGACTGAGATATGATTGAAAAGGATTCCTGATCATAGGCATGTAAACAGCTGCTGTTGAAGCTACATCTGCTGACCACATCAATAAAAGCAGGCAAATCTTCTGCTTCACATTTGTTGTCTGTTAATCACGTTGTACTGTGTACAGCTCCAATCTGACCCTTACCCTGACCTCAGCCTGACCTTACCCTGTACACTTATTCTAGCATAAACCTAAACAAAAGCAACCCTTGACACTGACCTTAATCTTACACTAATGTAAAAGGGGATTAACAAGTCAACTGCAGGTTTAATCCTGGATAAATCGACGTGGTAACTCATACTGGACACTTAACCTGCTCTGACAAAGGTTATGTTTGAGTCGTGCAGGTACAAAACCACCAACAACTGATCAATTACTACTCCAGATAGAGTCAGCATGCCTGGGAAATCCCATGGCTCTCAGTGGGCAGATAGTGGTAAAGTGTATAGTTTTTAAAATTAGCTTTTCTTTGACCAGCATTAATAAGGAATAAAGGTTATTAACAACAAATGTAACTCTTACCATTTTCCTAATGGCTCCAAAGAATTTTAAATATATTTTGCTTTGCTTTCTATTTGTTTTTAAATTGCTCTCAAAAAGTTTTACATTTTTGTTTTGTTTCTTTTTCCCCCCTTTGAGATCTAAGGCATCATCTGTGACAACTGTAATCCCAACACAAAACCTAAACGCTGACATTCAGAAAGGGAAATTTATATTTTTATTCAATTGTTCTCCTGATTCTACAATAACACAGAAAAGAGAGAAATAATAATTCTAACTCACACATATCAGAAAGTTGTCACATGTTTTTATTAAAACAGGGAATTTTTGCAGTTTTCCAAAATACAAGGTTGAGTAGTTATAGGATTTGGGTTACTGCCTATTGTGATTCAGACCTCAAAGGGATAAATATTAGGTTATGTATCCGTCACAAGACGACCCAACGCACACAGTGTTGCCAGACAAGTGACTGTTTATTCACACTGTCTCTCAATCCGTCTGCGCGTGCAGCTTTTCTGCTGCCTATTTCTAGTTCAGCACAGTGCAGCTTTCTTGTCAGGCCCTGGCATCCTACTGAAACAAGGGAGGCATGATTACATGATGCAAATGTGCTGTGCTGGTCTCCCCTGAAGCCACGCCCTGAACACACTGCTCCACCCCTCCCTGGCAGCTGAGCCACAAACCACACCCCACCACAGTATTATCCTGAAACTATATAGCATTTTTTCTATTAAACAGCTAGTCACAGACCATTGCTTTTTGCTGAAAGCTGTGTTTCTTTCAACTTGTTCATAGCTTTTACAGATGAAAATCAAACTGTTCTGCAGATAAGTTGTTCTGTTTCCAGTAGACCTGTCCATATATACGTCCTGTTCTGCTATCTGAGTTGATAGCCAGGGACAGTGAAGGCAGACAAGAAGATGATATCCTGCATATGTTGAACTTCACAATAAAATGTGTATCAGGGTTGTTACAGGTGAACAGTCACCAGAGTATCTTCCTCTGAGACTGGGGGGATGGATATTGATTTAATATCATTTTTTTAACAGTTTCCTGTCTATTTTTGGAAGTGGCTGAGAAGCAAACAAATCAGCTGGTAAAGACCAACAGACCAGCCATTATGTAGCAAATCATGGCAATCAAACAACTTGGTAAAACAGAAAATGACAGCATGCCAAGCAAAAGCAACTAATGAGAGTGACTTGATGTCGGGATTTATGGCAAAGAGAAAACACTCTGAGCAAACATGAAGGTATACGAAATAGAAAAACAGCAGGCTACAAGCAAAATGAAAAAAGATTGAGTTACTCAAAGAGTAAAAAAACAGGCATAGAGCAGGAAAAGCTAAAAAAGAAAAAGAAGGGAGACAATTAAAGAACAAAAGAAGCAATTAAAAAGAAAAGAAGGGGGCCAATTAAGTGTTGTGAGGATAGCAGACAGCAGGGACATATGAAATAAAAGGAGCCAATAACAAATGAAAATGAAAGGGAAGTAGGCAAACACAAGGAAACAATGAAAAGTGTGTGCTGTCATCCTGACCTTCAAGCTGTAATAACAGCCATTTGTGATGCAGAGCAGAGCCTAGTATTTTAACCACTTCAGAGGACATACTGACATTTTTTTTTCTTAGAGACTTATCTAAACCTAAATTTTACACGGATAGATAGATAGATGGTCACTGACTGGTCTATAGGCACCAAAGGTTTCATAATCAATTACACAGTCATTTCCAGCAACCTATTGCTAATGGTTGGTAAATATGCATCTTTCTCTAGTAAACTGGTTGTTGACTGGTGCCTTGGGACTGTCTGACTAAAAGTAAATTTAAATGACAACTTAAAACTTTGAATGGACTTTTTGTCCCCATATAAAATGTGGGTCCTGGCAATGCCCACAATTCTGGTAATGTATGAACACACACACACACACACACACACACACACACACACACACACACACACACACACACACACACACACACACACACACACACACACACACACACACACACACACACGTTGTACTTGCATCACTTGTACATAAACGTGGGAACTCAACTCAACTGGAGGTCGGTCCCCACCATGTCACATGTTGAAGAGATTTATGGCCCCAAAACAAACACACACAGTGACAGAAGACACTCAGCTAGAATCAGCAGATGACTGTGTGTATGTGAAAGAAAATGTTCAACAAGTTTAACAGGTTTTCTTTTTTGTCCTGAACTTTATAATACTGGTATATTTAATAAGAGAGATTTAAAAAAAGAGGGGAGAAGGATGGCTGGACTGACATGGAAGATAAACCTTGGATTATGGAAGAATTAAACTGTCCAACGAGAGATTCTGGCAGAGAGGAGAGGACAGGAAGAATGGATAGGTGTGAATAATTATAAGAAAATGAGAGAGGACAAAGTAAAAAAGAGACTGGTGGAATTAAGATGTGACTGAACTGCAGTTTAGATCCTGATCCAGATTCTAGATCACATCCAGACCAGGATTTAACTGAGACTGTACTGCAGAGAGGGGTAAGAGAGGACTGAGGAGACTGTAAAACAGAGACGGGGAGATAAGTGTGATATCTTTTTTGTCTTTTCTACTCATGTATAAATCCATTATCATACACACCAAATAAAGAATTCACACCATCAACCTCTGTCGACCCCTATCTGTCTCTCTCAGATATTCCCACTGATTGTCGGCATATATTAACAGCAAAATAAAGTGCACTAAAAAAACTAGAGAATAATAGGATTGTATGTCATTTTCTCAAGAAGGACACTTTATATTTTAGAGAGAAATGATTTTGCTTAAATTTGCAATGAGATTTTCAACTACTTTATATATTTTCAAGGTGGCAGAAAAGCTGCAGTAGCACTTGAAAGAGAAAAGTTAGTTTCATGTTCATGTTATATTAAGTTTCCCACTAAATTGTTTTTCTTTATAGCAAATAATTGCCATATGAATGCAGGCTGCAGATTGCCAACATGTTACAACCAATGGACTGGTTATATTATAGTTATATTCTTATGTTAAAGCAAGCTAGCCAAGGGCCTGTATCGTCCTGTGGTTAGAGCACCATCTTGGCTAGCATTAGCTAAGATTGGCAAAAAGACAGATATCTCAAGGTTGTTTTTGATGCTCAAACAAAACAAAAGTCCCTCCATGAACTGAATTATAAAGTTGCTGGTTACATTCCAGTTTAATGAGATGCCATTAAGTTAACTAACTGTTGTGTTAAAATCAGTAATTGCTTAAGTGTCCATGTTAGGTACAGTAGTAGCAAATATGCTAATGAACACATACAAATATCTTTTACTTAGTTATACTAAGAGTGTGGAAAGCTGGCTCTTTATGTTACCGACATGAATGAGAAAAAAAAAAGCCAGATGAGAGGTTAAAATTGTGTCTTTATTCAGAGAGCATCGCCACCTGCATTTATTCTGCATTAATGAAACCACTTAGCTGCACAACATGTGAGTGTGTGTTCTGGAATGTTCCTTGAGTGAACAACGTATTTGCGTAAATGCACACAGAGAGATTTTAAGTATTGTAGGGAACAAAACCATCCCATTATTGTGTGTGTGTGTGTGTGTGTGTGTGTGTGTGTGTGTGTGTGTGTGTGTGTGTGTGTGTGTGTGTGTGTGTGTGTGTGTGTGTGTGTGTGTGTGTCAGATAAGAGTCACTC
>VURO01035539.1:18345-28707 GCA_015108175.1 Pelvicachromis taeniatus | reverse complement strand
AAATCGCTTCTTGTGTTGTCTGTTTTTGTTCCGTAAGCACACACACACACACACACACACACACACACACACACACACACACACACACACACACACACACACACACACACACACACACACACACACACACACAGGCCTGTTTGTACAAGCAGCCCGTGATTAAAAAGCCTGCAATGGATGAGATGTCAGAAATCTTTGTTTCAGGGGTCTTAAGAGTGAATATGGAATATGCCAACAGATGACACATCGCATTCGGGCGTGTGCACTCCGCCTGAAGACGAGCTATGTTTCCCAAACCGGGTTAAACTACTCCAGTTGGTGTCAGCGCATTGTGTGGAGGGTATTTGTGCTTGTGTTTGTACACATATGGCATGCATTTGTGTGCACAATATGCATGTTTGTGTGTTGCTGTGCCAATGCCTATGAATTATATATCCATATTCAAACGCTGCCCTCCAGTAGCACAGCTTTAATCACCAACAGCCAGTGCCTCCGGTGATGAATGATTGATAGAAATGGGGCACAAAAAAAAAAGAAAAAAAAGCCGGCTTTAACTCTGGCTTCAAAGAGCGCTGCTCGCAGAGAGCATGAGCATCCGTCAATGCCACCACAAACACACTTGTGTCAATATATATACACACACACACACACACACACACACACACACACCAACCAAAACAGCAGCAGCAAAAAAAAAAGAATCCTTCCAAATGAGGGAGCGAGACGAGCCTCGCTGTAAAGAGCCCATCATCACCAATGCAAAAAGCTCTGGTGCAAAAGGACAAACTGTTGGCGATAAAAGAGAGATAAATGGGACAAAAACTCCTGCGGGAGATAAGTGAGTTGGCAGGGAGACGCTACGTAAGTGAACACTTCAGATTTAGCCGTGGCGAGCAGTCACAGCAATATTGTCATTATTTCTTCGCTCCTTCGCGTCCCACGAGCACAGATGTGTGTTAGCGAGAAGGTGAAATGAAGAGGAGATTAAAAAATAAAAAGCTATACCGTAGACATGCGCCTCATTAGGATTCGCCTAACATTATGTGTAGGACTTAATTACACCGCTATAATCGCTTAGTTGATCGGCAATTATTCACCGAAGTGTGAAATGTGATACCTACTGAGACGGCAGAAAGCCCGGGAGACGCACAGATTGTCAGCTTAAAGCTCGGAAGATATTTGTAAATAGAGAGATTTGGAGTGCATAGAGGAGCGATGCTATCACCAAGGAAGGTGGCACGTATCGCGTTTCCTCTCGGCTACACCTGTCAGTCTTGTGCCAAGCTTTGCGTCAAGCGGCTTGTTCCCTGGAAAGGGCCTAATGTGTGTTTGGGTGTGTGCGCGCATCTCCAGAAGCAAGCTCAGTGACATGGGATAAAGCGAGAGAAGAGGAGCGCTCGTTGGGAAAAAGCAGAGAAGGACTGGCAGCGCAGTCTGTTCAGCTGACGCTTCTCTTAATCAGGTTTAACAGTCCATTTGCCTTTTTTGTGCTTTATTTCCTCCCAGTCGAGCACTGGACAGTAATGTCACGGAGTAGAGAGCAAAATAAATCATAGTCATCTCGGCTTGCTTCAGCTGTGTACTTATTGTTGAAAGGTGGTTATTAAGATTGTTTGTGGAGTCAGCCACCCTCAGTGAGGAGGAGGAATTCGGATAGCGCAAACTGGAGGAGAAAGACAAGGGAGCCACAGAGGCAAGGAGAGGAAATGATAGGGAAAAAGAGCGTAACACAGAAAGGGTTTAAATCAGATGGAAAATACAGGTTAACAAAGCAGCAGCGGGGAAACATGGCATGGCAAACCGAACAAGGGAGTGAATAATGGCAAAAAGAAAAATCGCAGGACATGGAGGAGAAGGCAACAGAACCCTGACTAGCACGCAGGCAGAGGGCTGCCATATGCTGGCATTCGTTGCCAATTTGCTACAAACTTACAGGTAATAACACCATATGGGAGAGGCAGGTCATTGCCAACATGGTGGCCATTTCCTCCCACTGCCAGAATTTGCTCACCAGCACAAATGCCCTCCCTCTGGTGCTAGGTACAGTATTTCATGCATATTTTTGGGGGGATTGTTCTCTTATCGCTTTATCTTTTGCTGAGACACAGCAAAGAAGCCAGGAACACTCCTTCCCATACTCTGCAGCTGCTTGGAGCAGACTTCAGAGCGAGCCGGGTAACATCACAGCTCTCTGTCACAGCCAGAAAGATTTGAGGAGCTTTTTCTGCAGGCTTGTAATTTTTTTCCTCAGCCTGCCCATTAGCGGCAGACTGCACAGCAGCAGCAGAAACAGCAGTCACGCTCCATTGTATAATAAAAAGTTGCAACAGATCAATGATGTTAAAAAAGATCAATATTCACTCATTTATAGCAGAGCCCTCGGCAATGCTCTCCTGTCGAACCACGGAGCAGCTCGGCGAGAGCATTGGCATGCCGTGGCGCTGAGGCCCGGCGTCTGGAAGCACTGCGTGTAAACAGTGGGAGGGAGGGAGGGCGGGCTTGGCTCTGGCGTGGTGAGGGGTGGAGGCAGAGCAAATGCTAATTCGCACCCAGCCACACGTGAAATGAGCTCGAGATCTAAGTCCCGAGCTGACAGCAGCGCCAGAACAGCAACCCGCGGTGCGACCGCATCCGGGTGAAGAAATTAACAGATCCTCCGTGGCTGCTGGTGGGGCCCGAGCGCGCGCCCCGTCTCTTCGTCGTCCCCGGAGGGTTTGATAGAGAGAGCGAGAGAGTCCGCTGCGAGGCGTCTTCGTGCCTTCTGTATACGCAGAAATGCTAGGTGAGGGATTATACACAACCCACATCTCTATTGCCAGGCAACAGAGGAATGTGAGACCAGACTGGATTTTGGCTCCTTTTGCTGGTAACCCACGGCACTGAATTTGCAATTACCAGATGTTCGGGGACTTATCAAAGCCTTGTCAATTCCTTACTGAGCATATTCTTTTTTTTTTCTTTTTTTCTTTTTTTTTAAATCCAACTACCTGAATCTGCAAATCAGCATACATCATATCAACATCCTTTCCTATCTGGAATACTGTAATTTGAGTCTGAAGGGGACCACTCAGGGAAGAGGGGTATAAGGGACTCATGTCTCTGTATGAGGTCACTTGATCCACTAAATGATGAGGTGAATGAACATTTTTCTACCTGAAAATGTAAGACACCTGGCAGTGGCTCGCAGCCACAACTCCACAGCTGGCGTGGCGCTTCTTCCTGCTCTTGCCGGCGGCGTCTCTAGAATTCTGCTGTGACGCAAGCTGGCAGTCGGCGAGACCACTTCACTGTACATGAAAGCTGTGGCCTTGGCAAGGGTCCCAGTGCCTATTACACCGATCCAAGCAATGTCCATCAGCATGTGGGCTGGGAGGAGGGGAGGGCAAGAGCTGTACCTTTTCCTGCGTACACATGTACTCTACATGTGCAATCATACTTCAGCAGCATCGTGTTCCTGGCAGCATCAAGCTGCGAAGGGATTGATGTATTCCCCAACAGGGGGGTTTGAAGATGAAGCCAAATCCCAACAAAGGGACTGGAAAGCAAAGAGGAAGTGTCATTGCTATCTTGTGGGTTTGCAAGGCACAGACTCCAGTCAAACTTGTTTTTCTTTTCGGGGGTTTGAAAATGCCAAAATAAATAAATAAATAACAAATCTCCATCTTTCTTAATTCTAAGATCCCTGTAGTGTGGCACGTGCTTTCATTCTCACCAGGCAGTTTAAAACCAGGAGGAGAGAGAGGGTTGTTCAATATACAGAAGTGCTATTGAACGTGATGCATGTAAGATGCTTTTATTATATACTCTTCAGCACTTGAAATACCCTAATAAGAAATAAGCACAGCTGCTCGAGTGTGTGCAGAAACATTTATTTTAAGATAAATGTGCTCTCACAGTGCTCTGACCTTACTTTCTGAATCAGAGAGATGGATAGGAGGAGAAACAGCAGGAGGGGGTTAATTTGAGGCCCTCGGCACTGCTCATTATCTTCTGATCAGGGACTGACAACAGTTGGCCATCCGTGTGTCTCGTTATGCGTGGAGGTTTCTACTAGGCTCACCTGTGCACTGTCCAAAGTGCTGCACTGTGATGTCCTTGTCCTGCCTACAGGCTATGGTCCTCAGCTGGCACTGGTCGGCATAGGTCACCCCATCTGAGCCGCACACCTGCTCCGTAGTGACAGAGATGGAGCGAAGGGAGAACACGTTAACTCCCCACAGGCAACTGAAACAATGTGTTCCCATTCAAACAACTTATTTCTTTAGACAGTTTGAAAGACACACCTTGGTTTTGTTTTTCAAATCGCAGTCAGGTGAGGGGCACTCACAGTGGGCCTGGCCATTCACCTTAATGCAAGTGGCTCCATAGCTACACAGCAACTCTTCACATGAAGCTGGGGCTTCAGGGCCTGTGGTAGAAACAGGTTTACACTGCAGTACATTCTGTAAAGTCTGACAACAATACAAACTACATGGACAAAAGCACTGGGCCATCTACACGTTACACTGACAGGAGCTGCTCAGCCATACAAACCAATGCCATGAAGCTCCCGGTGCCCAGTTTGTGTGCTGATGTGGATGGCCGACAAGGTTTGGAGCTTTACAGTCAAGTCAGCGACTTACCTCCATAACCAGGCTCCGCAATAAGAACACTTACTTAGGCGGTGGCATCCTGATACAGCACCACTCTTGAATTCAGTGAGCTCTTCATTCTTTCATGAATGATTGGTTAGGTGCTTGATTTCATAAATCTGTGGCAATGGGACTGGCCCAACACTTTTGTCCAAATAGAGTACTTTATATACAGCAATGGAGATTGTGAAATCGCACTATATCTGGCAACATTTCGGACATGTTTTGTTGCTACATAGTGCTTTCCTGCTTTATTTTGTAATCCTTGTTCATTCCCCGTGAGTGTTATTTCCATTATTCATGTTGGCCTTCCCTTGTATTTAGTTTTGTGTATTGCTGCCCTTTCGTTCCTGGTTCTTTGTTCCTAGTGTAGGTTTGACCATGTTTGCCCATCAAATATGCTTCCAAGAGTTCGGCCTTTACTTACCGTCAGCTGGTTTTGCTGATGCATAAGGTTTTGAATTTTTGATCCTGGTCTACCAGGTTCTGTGTTTTTCTTTTTGAAAACTTTCCTGTGTATCAAAATGTCAACTTTTCTGTAGGTAGCAAAAGTTCTGCCAGTTAAACATCCATTAAAGAATAAAATGTAGTTTAACACAATAGTTAAGAACTGAAATAACCCCATACAGCAATCGCTCTGTTCCTCTTGAGCTTCAACAGTGACGTGGGAACAGACTGTAAGCTGCTGGTTTAGAGTACAGGGGATAGCGGTTCTGAAATGTATGCTGGGATCAGGTCCTGAAGGGATTTCAAAGTATAACAACAAACTGTGTTATAAGCTGTCTAGCTATAAAACCTTAACCCCAAAACAGCAAATAACAATTCATCTGCACTGCTGACAACATTCATACTATGCTGGTGCTACTGTGCTTCTTTTTTTTTAAGCACAGAGCCACTGTATTAAAACAGCACTTGTCCCACTCTGGGTGATTTTATAATGTGGAAAGTCTGAGCTGAAAGACTCCATGGTATTTAATCTTTCTCTACATTTTTTCTCCTCTAAATGAGTGACTTGTATTTAGCATCTTTACAACAACTGTACATCAGTGATAATAAAATTCTCTGAGTTTCAATTATTCATGGCATGCACAGCGATTCCAAAACTGCTGCACAAAATAAGAGTTTATCTTCTGAGGGGCATAAAGGTGCACACTCAAGATCTCTTCTCAGTTCTCCCCGAAAGACTGTTTGAAGCCTTGAAGCTGCCACAGCAGGATCTGCTGCAGGGAGTCCACCATCCACCCACCGGGCTGCGAGTGTGGGGTCTTTGCATTGTTTCATCACAGAGGCTTAGAGCACCGCACCCACCCCACCCTTTAGCGCCTGCTTTTATGTGCTGCACCCTCCTAGTACCTCGTCCTTTTTATCTAGGAGGGTGTGTGGCGAAGAGCCCCACCACTGTGCTGGGACTGCTGGCTTCATTAAGCGTTTGACTTCCAGTCGATATCTGATGGTGCATCTTAATCAAGGAGCTGCAGGCCCCCACAGCAGGAACTAACCTTTCCTTCAACCGGCTTTCTAGCTTGTACAATCACCGGGGCTGTTTTTATTATTAATCAAAAGTAATCAATAGTCCTTAAACAGAGGTATAAACCCACACATTCAGCAACAGTGAATCATCACAACTGAGAATGTTGTAGAGAAAATAAAATATCAATGGGAAATGTGTCATCCACATGCCATTTGTACACTTGAGTATTTTCCTAATCACTATTGATCAGCTCTCTTGCAGCCAATTCCTTCTTTGCCAATAAACCTGATGGATGCGAAGAGCCGATGAAGAAAGAAATGGCTGCTTCGAGGCTGATCCACAAATCAGATAAGTGACAGAAAACCACTTTGGAATGATAGAGAGAATCTGGGACCAAGAAATGTGTGTGTGTGTGTGTGTGTGTGTGTGTGTTTGGCTTCTGAATGCTCCGCACACTGCCTTGATGCTCTTTCTTATTACCTTTGTCGCAGCCATTCATGCCCATCTTGCTCCCATCTGGACACACGTTGCACTTCATGCCCTTCACTCCCGTCTTGCAAGAGCACAGACCCGACATCTGCTCACAATCATCCCGGACTGAGCCCGTAGCGTCGCAGTTGCATGCTGCCACGGAAAGGTGGGGAAAAAAAAACGAGAGATTGATGAGATAAAAAAGAAAAAAGGTCAGTCAATTAGTGACGACGGCAGGAAGAGAGATGGGAATGGATCGGTTTATAGTGTGCACAAACTGTGCTTCAAGCAACCTTAGCCTCTGTAGTGTTTTGCTTGAGAGACATCTTTGTCTTAAGAGTCAAGGGTTGGTAATAGTTCACCCAGCCCTGGGGGCCACAAGAGGAGGACGAGAAGGAGGGGAATGAGTACGTAAGAGAAACAACACCGGGGAAGGACATCAAGTCCATTATGTTCCTGGAATCAATGACGTGTGTTGTTTTCCACTCCTCTCCTGCTGAACGTGGTATTGGCGTGTGGTGTGCTGTCTGCTTGCTTTGGGTAAACCTTGTTAAGGTCAGGCCACGGGTGAGGCACCTGCAGGCTTCCTGCTGTTGACTGAAAATGCTCTGTGACTTGGGGAGCTATGTCCTATGATACCTCAGCGGCAGGATACGAGCTAGTCACCATATTGCATTACACCAAGACAAACAAGGGGTCCCGACCCCGTTCTTTACTCGAATACAAATGAGAACGGTTCATTCAGTACAGCTTTGACAGGTCTAAAGGACACAGTAAGACTTCTTTCCGCAAAAGCTCTCATCAAATAGTTAAGCTCTATAAATATGTGGAGTTTAACTCGAAGAAAATCTAATTTGACTGCCAAGATTTTATGGATATTCACTTTATAAACTTCTATTCTAAAAAGCGTAGCTCAGACACTGCTCTTAATTCATTGAGAAACGTATTGTCAAACTTTGGCTCTTATCTTGAGAAATACGACTCTCACTTATGTAGAGTGGACTCTAGCCATGTAAATTTGGATTTATTTGCCAAAGACTTTAGGTTTACAGGCTCAGGGGTTTTGAGTTTCTTCTCAGAAAATATTGGGAGGAAAACATTGACGGTAACATTGTTTTTACGCCTGGAAAAAAAACAAAAAATGTTCAGTAGCTTTAAAAGTCAAGTAGATCTGAAAGAAAGTGCACACAGAAATATTGATGGCGTATCTAGAGCACAGGGTGTGAATCATACAAGTCAGTCAGGACTTTGCAGACTATTAAAGTTGGAGATGTGTGCGGCGGCGCTGGAGATGAAAGTTCCAGATCCTGACAAGTTGCTGACACGACCCACTGACGAGACCCATTGGAGATCAAAGCTGGCTATAGTCCTTTTAGTCAATGAACTAAAAGGACTTTGACATCTCTGATCTAGACTAACTATTTCACTATTTCAGGAAAACCAAATAAAACCTCTCTGCATGTTAACACTTTGATGTGCATGGATTTTTGAGTGTGTGTGTGTGTGTGTGTGTGTGTGCACAGACCATTTGTGTAAGGATTAAAAAGTAACACACATAAATCGAACATTATCGAAATAAAACACATTTGCACAGCTGATCAGATACAAAGAAGGAATTCCTTACGAGTGCAGCCGCTCATGTTCTCTGTCACGATGCCGCGGAAATTCCAGAAGCCCGGCTCACAGCGGTCACACTTCTGCCCTCCGACACCCGGCTTACAGGAGCACTGCCCGGTGGTTGGATCACACGTCCCCGTGTAGGAGCCGTAGATATTACACTGACAGATAGCTGAAGGGAAAAGAGCAACAAGGAATTTCACTTTTTTACCTGTGCTGCAAACGTACACTGCTGCTGTTTATAGATCCCTGTAGCTTATAAGAGCTGGATACTGCTTACTATGATGGATACTCTGTATTAAAGATTTATGCTAGGCTCAAATGTCGGGTAAACCCTATTCTGCAAATAAAAAGGAGGATAAAGCGCGCTGAGGTGATTTTCCTTTTTTCTAAATCTCTGCGTATTCTTATTTCCGCGTCTGCATTTTCTTCATCCGTGCTGTATCCCCTGGCTTACAGCTCGATGCAAGCCTTTTCTCTTCCATCTGCGTGCTATCATTTGTCAGGATCATCAGATGAAGAGATTTTTCTGTTGATACAGCGCAGAATTATCATAATTATTCCTTGGATTAAGATGAAACGTTTTCGGCTCTGTTAACTTTGCTACTGTAATTGCAGTCAAGGACAACGAGGCCCATATGCCGCAAACAGCCTGATATGATCTACAGTTTTTTTTTTTTTTCTTTTTTTGCACACCACAACAAACTCGTGACACACTGACGGGTCAAAGTGGGACACAGAATAGGACTCACCGGGACATCCAGCCTGTCCAACTCCTAAGGCGGCCGTCACATTGTCTGAGCAGCAGCCGTACACTGACACGCCGCAGTGCTCGGATACCGTCGGGTCCGGCAGAGATACGGCTGAAATCACCGATGAGGTAGGGAGGGAAAGGGAGGGGAGATGAAAGATGGAACAGGGAGAGAAAGAGGAACACCAGCATTTGAGTGATTACTGTAGGATTTGGTGGTGGTGGTGGAGGGGGAGGGGAATTAAACAACACAATCTCTGAACAACATGTAACTTTTTGCCAACAATGAGATTGGCTTGAGGGGCAGAGGTGGAGAGCCTGGCAGTCGGCTTCAAGATAACAATTCTATTTGCTACTTTCTCCACAATGGCTCAAAATCAGGGGGAAAATGATGCTATTACCTCCAGTGAAAACAAACAATGGCATTTCTGGTGAATGTGCAGCAGCTGACATTTACCACCTACTAGAAGGCATGTTCTCTTCATTTGTTCTTGTCTAATATTACGAAATTGCACCGCTGCCCTACAACCTTCAAAAAAAGAAAAGAAGAAGAAGAAGAAGAAGAAGAAAAAAAGGCCTGCTGCATAATGCGAAGGAATTTGCCAAGCAGTTTCTGCCTGCGCACACTGTGTGGAGAGCTCCTTTGTCTGAGGATGCACCAGACGCCAAACTAGTGTGACAGCACTGAATACAGAGCCACATTCAACGAAATAAAAACAAATGCGTTCCTGAAACCTGGCGCTTCTCCAGAAATTGGAAGAGAACAACAAAACAGTCAGTGGGAGGAAAATAGGATTTGTTTAATGGCCGGAGCAAAAGCATCATTGTTCACATTTTTTTCATACTTTGGAGTGAAAAGTAAAGTTGTAGATAGAAAAGGGAGAACCCTTGGTTTTCTGTGTGCCTCTCTATTCCCCTCCCCATCGCCTCTTCGAGTGTTGCTCATTTGGAGTTTGGAGGCTGGAGATACAGGGGCCATAAATCATACTGTTACTGGTGTGGATATGAGCCTCAGCCTAATGGTGATGACTCGGCGTGCTCTTTTTCCAGTGCTTTCCCACTCCAGAGATGGGCTTTGGACACAGTTCATTTAACTTGCCACTTTTCAGTGCTCCATTCGGCTATCTGTACTGAGCCTATTAGGACAAGGAGAACTTTTAATTTCATATGTTCTTCCACCCTTCAAGGGTTTTTCCTCTTCAGTGGCCATTGTCCGGCACAATGCACCTCGCTGTGACATGCAATATTACCCTCACATTTTCAAGGTCTGCTGCTGCGCTTTCTCCGCTTCGGTGATTGTTGCTAGTCTTTTATATTCCTGCGAGGGCGCATCTGCACATGTGACTAGTAAACCAATAAAAATTTCAGTGGATTATATTGAAATCCCTGACCCTGATTTGAGTTTGCAGGCGGCAAAAAAA
>VURO01035539.1:0-15113 GCA_015108175.1 Pelvicachromis taeniatus | reverse complement strand
GAGGAATACAAATTCGGGGGAGGGACGGCAAAGCACAGGCTAAAAAAATGGGAGGATCTGGCTTTTGAAGTTGCAAATTTTACCTACAGTGGAACTCCAGAGGGAGATTAGGTGAATGTGTGCGAAAGCGGTGGAATGAAAGCATGCAGCA
Source organism: Pelvicachromis taeniatus (assembly GCA_015108175.1). Taxonomy (NCBI): domain Eukaryota; kingdom Metazoa; phylum Chordata; class Actinopteri; order Cichliformes; family Cichlidae; genus Pelvicachromis; species Pelvicachromis taeniatus. Next base: position 14,962 of record VURO01035539.1, on the reverse strand, counting down.
TGAAAGACGGAAAGAATGTCAGACAGAGAGAGGCACCCTGGGGGCTGGCAGAAAGTTCATTTAAAACAAATTTGTTATTCAAAAAAGGACTACTGTTCACCTAAAAGCTCCCAGCGCATGCAGAAGACTCCGAGCGCATTAGGTAATCGAGGTCTTTCTTTCCCTGCTCGTCTACTTTTAGGGCTCATTCAGCTCTGTGTATTGATGCACTGCCTCTAATGGTTAAATCAATGTCACAGTGTAATGGAAGTACCACTTAGCATAAACCATCTCCTAAAGTAGATTATGGAGCAGGTCACAGTGCACGGTGCGGGGAGGAGCAGATGAAGCCCCGGCTGTTCTTCGATATGGGTCATCAGCTGTGGTGCTGTGAGAGATTTGAGTGGTCGATGCAGCGGAGGGGGCGTCACTTTACTATCTGTGTCTTCAACAGAGGAGTTGGAGCTTTATGAAGAGCCCCCCTCAAAAAAACAAAAAAAACAAGGAGCCATCAGGGCTTATTAAAGACTCGCTCTGTCTCCATTTTAAAGCCCCAACCCTAATCCGTTTACCTGAATTTGCCATTGTTGCAACTTATTGATTTTGAACCGCAGTCCGAGTTAAACATAACATTTTGTGACAGAGCTAATGCACTGCGTAATGGCCTTCAGCGGCCAGTGACATTATCGCAGGTATTTGGCGTCTGAAAGTGAGAAGAAGAGATCAGAAGCAGAATTGGAGCTCAGCAGCCCGTGGTCGGCTTCCTGTATCTGTTTACCGTTTGCCAGCTCAGCACGACGCAGTAAAAAGGAAATGCCGGAGTAGCCGATTCATATTCCACTCAGGTCCCTTCACAGAGAAAAGATGAATATATAAAAAGAGGTAAGACATTAGAAAGGAATAAATAAAAGTGAAAGGCGAGGGAAGGGGGTCCTAATTAGCTGTTGTTCTTTGATGTGCCCGTCACCCGCGCTGCCTATGAACCTTTCAATTAATACGTCCCCAGCCAAGATGGCTGCATCAGCTATTCTCTCCGTACTGCCCATCCGTTTCTTTTTACTCAGCCTTGTCAGAAGCCTGAGTCTATTTAGCCAGGGGAGCTCCATTAAGAAGCCAGAATTGAGCGGCACAGAGAAGAAAGGAAACGAATTGCATAAGAATAATGTCCGAAAAAGACTGAGAAGCTTTGATAGTAGAAAGAATAGAGGAAGTGAAGAGGAAGATGGTATTGTCTCGAACTGTGTGCTAAGGAAGGCAGAGGGAAGAGGAGAAAACATGAGAAGAACCTGGGTAAATTATAGATGATGGGCTGGTGGGGGGGGCTGAAGATGTTCAGCAAACCAGATTTGTTGTGTCAACATCAATGATCCAGGAGACATCTGATTTTTCTGTGATACCTCTGATATCATGACCTGACTGAATGTCAACTCGGGACATCTATGGCTTTAAAGGAATTCTCCCTAGTTGAAAATGACAACGGTTTTGCTCCCTCTACCAGCTGCCTTTGACTGATGTGACAGTGCGTTAGCCTAAATAAAGTTCCTGTAGGATAGATAAGGATAGAGCATCACAGCCGGTGGGATGATGTTGCGTTTTTAGATGGCAGGAGGAGAAAAGAAGTTTGTTGCCGCAACGGAAGGTTAGAAGCCCCCATGATGAATGGGCCGTGAAGGAAAAAGGCGCTGATCACACTCCGGGACACTCTCGTGCCACCCAGCTACTCACTTGCCTTTTTTTTTCATGCCCTTTCGTGTCTTTTGGAGCTCGATCACATGTGTGCCATGCGAGGAGCGGGGAGGGTGAGGATCCAGCATCGCCGTGTGATCCTGCTCTCATAATCTTGTTTATTAAATGTCTATTCAATTAAAAAAAAGGGACCCGGGCCTCCGTAGGTGATGCACTGCTCTCAGTTACCACTTTGTCAGTGTCGAGAAAAGGAGCTGAGGCCAGGCCTACCCGAGTGTGAAATTAAACAGGTGATAAATTTCCCTGTATGGCCAACAGTGGGAACACTGTCATTTTTCATTACTGCTAAATAAAAAGGCAGGAGAAAACAACTTCCATTTTTATGCCGCACGCTCCCCTCCTCCCAACAAGACTAATGAGGATGGTTTTTAAGTCAGGTCTACGTAAGCAAATAAATCAACACATTCACTTCCTCTCTGGGCTTATCTTAGATTTGAAGTATGGAGTGGGGAGTTGCGCATACTGGTGATGTAGAGCCCTGCTGATGTCTACAATAGAGTCGGGAAAAAAGGGGAAAAAAAAGAATTACATTTTGTGACAAGGGTGCTGTATAACACAGCATGTGCTCTTAATTTTGCCAAATCCACCACTGATACTGTACATCTAGGCAAGGGTGAATCTATCAGCAGCAAATCCTGTTTAAGACAGGCAGCCAGAGAAAAGCAGAACAACTTTCTGCAACTTGGTTTTGACTGTTTTACAGGCTTCCTGTGGAGGGTCCGGGTCAGATTTGAGGGGGCTGAAAGAATCGAGGACCCGCAGAAAAAGACAGAACCGGCTGCTGCCCCTGGGGTGAAATTTATTGATTTCCGCCGAGCCCATCTCCACCCCTGTCTGAGAAAGCCTCGGTGCCCCTTTTGTCAAGAAGGACAATTTTGATGGAGAAGAGTGCAAAATGGAAAGAGATGAGAGTGGGTGGGACAGCAGGGTGCGATGTGGAGAGCAAAAAGAAAAAAAGAAAGGGAAAAAAGAAAAGATTGTATTGTGTAAGCCTGATAGTTCTCTCTGAATCAAAATGAGCAAGCGATGGGAAAAAGGAGAATGCTGAGAGACGGTGTGGCAGAGAGAATAAAATATAAAAACAAAGCCATCAGCCATCGCAAGCAGAGCAATGCCCTTGGGATGCAGATGAGAGTGCTTTTTGCCTGATACAACCAATAGACAATGAGGAGTGTGTAGCTGCGCGCGCGTGTGTGTGTGTGTGCCGACAGTAAGTCTGCACGTCTGCATCGAGGGCATACAGTTTCACATTTCTTCATGCTCCACATACAAAAAAAGGTCACTTATCTCAGTCAATGAAATGATGTTAAATCGACCACAAGAAGCTTTGACGGTGCGATTCGCCTCACAGGCCTGGGGCCAAATACGGCAGACAATGGTAGTGGGGGGGTTAGGGAGGAAAGAGAAAAAAGACCCCTGGCTGTAGCAATCAAAATGGAAGTGGATTCCCCCTCATCTCTATTGCTCTGTCCTCCATCTACCCCCTCCTTTCTTCTCTCCAGCCATCCCTCCTGCTGGCAGGTGTAATCTGCTCCCCTTCACACCTTGTCAGTAGATGACTATGTTCACTGTGATGGCCAACTAGCCACAAGGGAACAGCAGCATTGCCACTGTCTGCATTTAAAACCAGAGCTTGGCATTTTGCTCCCTCTAGAGTTGTCCCCAAGAAGGGGATGAGCGAGGGACTGTGATATCCCGCCTCAGTCTGTCAGTGCTGATCAAGATATGATCTGCACGGTGAATTAGAGCTCATTTATTCAGAATGTGGAGCGATGACAAAGCTACAGGCATGGAAATGAGGGATACTCACATTAAGTGCCATCGGTCACGCATTTAAAAGCCTAATTGAATAGAAGAGCTAGATAAAATGTGTACCCGAGCTGTCACAACACAAACAAACACAACCTAGCCCCCCTCCTAATAAAAGCAGAGCATAATAATCTGTGCTGTTACAGCTCGTGTTGCAGATTCAGGTAAAAGTACATGCAGTAATCACCAGCCTACAATTCAGAGATCATCCTTTTAAGAGACATGATATACTTCAGTCATCTATACTCAGCCCTAGCTACTGCTAATGCAGGAAGCATGTAGCTTGGGATGCCGTCTACGAGTTCCAAATATCAAATGAGAAACTGTCTGTAATTAATTAGTTTCAGTTTATTGAGGAATCAAGGAGCAATGGGGAAAGCGGCGAGATCAATAAACAAAAACCAGCTGCAGCTCATAAGTTCCTCAGCACGCTCGCGAACAAACAAAGTCAGCGAGACAAGCAGCCAATGAAATCACTGCTTTGAAAATGTACAGCTGACCTGAGCTTAATTACCCAGAAGTCATTTCTGGATTTCTAACAGGTTTTGTTTACAGAAACACACCGTGGCACTCGCCTCATCTTTTTTTGCAGAGTTAAGCGGACGCAGACGTCGCAGCCTCTGCGACGAATTCACAAACGACTGAATACGGCGCCGCAGGTCAGTTGATAAAGATAATTACACCATTTCAAAGTCCATTTCCTACCTTCATCGCAGCTGCCGAGCTTCGCCACATCGATTCTCGTCATCTGCGTGCAGGAATGTCTGCGAAGTTCACACTCATTGTCGTAGGTGGTGCCATCGCTTCCACACACCGGGGAGTAGGGCTCGCCTGAGCACGGCGGGCACTCACACCTATTCTGGACGCACCGGGCACCCATGGCACAAACGGTGTTGCCACATGTTTCTGTATTAAACACACAGCAGAGGGGCAGGCCACAGCATGACTGGTGAGTTCTTTTGATGGATCTCATCCACGCTGACATTCAAAGTCATCCCTGGAATATATTTTTAAATAGGATTTCTCGTTTCCTTTTTCTATTTGTCATGCACGCTGCTTCCCCGTGTAATATATTCCACTTTTAAAACATATACAGCACATGCTGCCCGAGCAATTTCCCATGTGAGAATTCAGTTTGACAAGTTTGCTTGTATTTGAACTGCCTGCAGTTTTATGAGCTTCCTGATGGGCACTGTTTTTACATGTCATTTCCATATTTAACGCAGAGCCAGAGGAAAGAAATAAATCTCTTACATATGAACATCATGCACTTTTTTCCCCCAGGCTAATTTAAAATCACCAATTTGTGCTAAGATCAATGATACGCTTCATATTTATACTAATAATGACATACTGAAGATGACATACTGTAACTACCAGAAGCATTCTTCGTAAATGTACGCATTACTTACTGCACTCTCCCTGGCCGACCACTCGGAGGTCCATCTGTTGTTTGCAGGCCCGCACATGCAGCTCACACTCACTGTTGTAGGTGGTACCGTCACTGCCGCACACAGGCTGGTAGGACTTGACACACTCTGACGGACACACACACTGTTTGCTCTGGGCATCGCAGATTGCCCCAAAAGAGCAGTTGGCACAGGCCTCATCTATATGGGGACAAGCAGGCAAACAAATGGTTAAGTGTGTCTGTGCATGTGTGCTTCATGTGGGATTACATAACCTTGGCTGCGAGGTCTGACTCTAACAGAATCAGTAAATTTGGAGGATATTAAGTTTCCTTTACGCTGCTCGTGTTAATGTATGGTAGACTTGAAATGGATTCTCTTATGTTATCATTATGCAAATACAGTGCAGTGCTTTTCAGCTCATCTTACTTTCTGATGATGCTTGAAACATCACTTAAGTGAATATAAAGTTGCGAAGGAGTGAGTTTCTGCCTACTACAGATCCTTACGGTAGCGTCGGTTTGTCAGTTGGTCTTTCAGCCACAGCATTAAAACTACTGACGGAACAAGTGAATGACACTGATTATCTCATTACAACACAATGTTCTGCTTGGAAATCCTGGGTCCTGGCATTCATATATATGCTACTTTGACACACCCATTACCGCTCATTTTGAAAATGTTGGAGACCAAGCTTGTGTGGCGCTAAGCAAAGAAACAAAAGCTGTGGCAATACAGGAAAAAAGTTCAAACTTACGGTAAAAATATTTTACTTTACAAGGTCGGTGTGAAGAGTGAAGATTTGAAAAATGGATTTTTGATCCGCTAGTAAGATTTAGAGTACTGAAATGCTGAAGATCCCACTTAATTACACACCACAGAACAGGATGCCTCGTTAGAACAGCCCAAACTCTTTGTGGCATAGATTCAAAAAGATGCTGGAAGCGTTCCTCAGAGATTTTGGTCCATACAGACATGACGGCATCACACGTAGGCTGCAGATTTGTCATCCATGATGACAATCTCCCATCACACCAACGTCTCAAAGGATGGCCCGTCCATATAAGTACAGTGAACCAGTGTTTGAGGAACCAGTTTGAGATGATTTGATCTTTGTGAAATGGTGGGTTATTCTGCTGGAAGCAATGGTTGGACAAGGTCAGCAACCATACTCAGGTAGGCTGTCGTGTTTGAATGATCCTCAGTTGGTACCAAGGGGCTCAAAGTGTGCAAAGAAAGTATTACATCACCATCACCAATCCCAAACCGTTGCTAAAATGTAAGGTGGAGCTGTGATTTTGTGTCGTTTACGCCAAACTGTAACCTAATCTCCTGAATGACACACAAGAAACTAAGAGTCATCAGACCAGGTAATGTTTTTCCAATTTTCTATTGCCCAGTGAGCACAGGTGAGCACATCGTAGCCTCGGGTTCCTGTACTTAGCCGATATGAGTTGCATTCTCTGTCTCGACAAGGTATTTGTGACCAGAAAACGTTCGTTCGATGGATCTTTTGTCTCTTTCAGACCGTTCTCTGTAAACCCTAGAGACGGCTGTGTGGAAAAATCACTTTCTGAAATACTCACACTAGCCCGTCTGCCACCAAAAAAAAAAGAACATGCCACCTTCAAAGTCAGTCAAAGGACTTTTCTTCCACATGTTGATGCTCAGTTTGAACTTCAGCAAGATGTCTTGAACACGTCTACATGCCTAATTGGAGTTGCTCCCATGCGATTGGCTAATTAGATATTTGTGTTAACAAGCAGTTGAACAGGTTTGCCTACTAAAGTGGCTGGAGAGTTATGCTACTCCTGACACACTGTATTGTTATATAAATAGAAAATGCGCCAAAGTCTAAAGGAACACTAAAACAGTTTGTGTAGAGGTGAGAGTGATACATGAAAATAATATTTTAAAAGAAATTTCACTAAAATCAAAACTCTTTCTGCTTGGTTAGTGTTTAGAGGGACATAGTAACATGTCTCATAATAAGAATTGTCATTTGCTGCATTTTTCTCATGCAAAATTATTGTAGAAATAAGCGTAAGAATTAAGGTAAACACACACGGGTCTATTTACAATTAAGAGCTACATCATTTTTCCTGGGAAAACGAGGAATTTGTATAAAACTTCATTAGTCTACACAAGGTACATTCACATGATATTATGGAATATAGAAAGTTTACTGCATGTCAGAGGTAAAAACTATGCCATGAAATAAAAATAAAAAAACCTCCCAGACAGAGCCCTACCACAGCACAAATCCATGGAGGAGGATTTTAGAAAAGATGCTAAAGTCCATGAAGTTCCCAGGAGCACAGTGGGCTCCATCACTAAAGAAATTTCAAGCTACCCAAAACCACTCTTTCTGGAACTGAAACTAAATAGCTGAACACAATGAGCTTTGAAAATTGTCACCAAAAATAGATGAAGCTACCAGAAGTTCAAATGCACTCGGTCAATCAGGACTTTATGAGAGTGGTCAGAAACTGAAGCTGGTCCTGAGTAAAATCCACAAGAGGGCCATGCTAGAGTTTGCCAAATGAGACTTAAATCATTCTGAAAGCATGAAGGAAACAATTCTCTGCTCTGATGAGACAAGAGTTGCACTTCTTGGCCAGAATACCAATTGTTGTACGTAGTGAGAGCCAGGTACTGGCTACTCCCATCCCTATGGGGAAGCATGGTGCCAGCACCATTTTTTGGGAAGCCTTCTCAGCAGCCCATGCTGAAAAGAACTAGCCTCAACTGAGTGTGACAAATCACGCTTTCCTGTAAGAGTGTAAGGCTAATCATATATGCCCCAAAATATGCTGTTTTTTCCACTGCTTTCCAGTCAGAATCAAGCTGAGAACATCTGTATTCTCTCGCCAGATGCTAAAATACAAAAAAAAAAAAGCAAAGACAGCTTTTGAAACCTTTGATATTAGGATGAGGATTTATCTAGCTCATGTCTTGACTGATTAACTGTGACAACGTTTCCCTCCAAAGAAACAGCAGGGCAGGCTCAGATATGCCCAGGGTGCTGACTGAGAACAAACGAGAAGGCGAATGCAAGGCCTCATACACAGAAAGGGCCAGTAGTATAGACACCTTTTCCTCTGACATCAATTACACCGGGAGGATTGCATTAGCACAGCTCACTATCACATTCAATTAGGGGCAAGCTAATACCCACCGCTGATTTAGCACTAATTGAGAGAAGCGAGGCTGGCTGCTGGAACCCTCCACATTATTAATCTGTTTATTACTCTTTTAGAGCCATTCATTTCCTTCATCTCTCCATCTAGTGTGGGCATCCACTGCTTTCTTGATTAACAGCTATCCACTGTGAAGTGGATATGGCAAGGAAACGTGGCACTTTATGTACAGTATATGGCCTGTGGGAGCCTGTAGGAGCAAACGTGGAGGTGGAATGATCAGTTCTGTGAAGACATGCTTAAATTAAACTGCAGGACATTCAGGACAATTGTTTATGCTAAGTTGATGTGCACTTTTGCTCTGGGGCTATTTTTCACAGTGTGACCTTCTGTCTTGAGTTTGAGATTGGGCACATCTGAGTGCCTTGGCACCCGGTGACATTTTTCTACAATCATATTTTTGGCTCCAAGTTTGTTTGCAACAGTTTTTGGATTGGTCTGACCTTTTCCAACATGTCACGTTTTCTGTGCAGAAGGACCTTCAAACAATTTTGCTGTCGAAGACCTGACCAGCACGGACCCATTCAATACTCTTGCTATCATCTCGGTCACACACAGCAGTCCAGACCTCGGCGTCAGTGCCTGATCTCACTGATGCATTCTGTTTATAGGATGGGAGCAAATCCTGCAGATTCCAAAATCTTGCAGAAGCACCACATTACCACACCTTATTTTCACAACGAGGTGTCACATGAGAGTGCAGTGTTGCAGTAATATTAATGTTTTTGTCAGTATTTAATGGAGTACTTAACAATTATGTGCATTGCTCTTTCTATCCCAGCTCTCGAAGTGGGTTTTTTTTCTAAAATTAAAAAAAAATCTCCCCTGCGCAGCTTTTTGTGACAAAAATAAATAAACATTAAACATAGTAAAAGCAGAGTGCTGTGGTCGTGGATCTTCTGTGGCTGAGACAGCTATAAATCAGGAAGTGGAAGTAGTGAGTGTTGTCCTTTATCAGGCCCTGTGTCCTGATAGTAGCCTCGCTTCTTTATCAGCTCCTGCCCCTCGCACCTGGCTCTCTGCACTGCCTGATCCTCCAGACAACATGCATCACAGACAGAAGAGGAGGGGAGCCTCAGTTCAAAGCCAGGAAAAGAGGGGGGAATTGTTGCCATTACTGATAATGTTAGGATGTGTACTTTTTGTCATGTCTGATCTCTGAATCAGTCGTCTCCAAGTCTGTCATCACCATTTCTGGGTTTCAGTGGTTTCTGAAGGCAACCTCGCAACCATTAAAAGTTCAGAATTTAAGGTAAAAAGTCTGGCTCGCCATTATGAAACACAGACATGACAATAAAGAATGGGAGATATTACAGCAGGGGATCTTTCATCTCATGCAAATGCTTTTCAGGCGCACTACCGCAAGAACCTAGAAAAATATAGTCCGACACACTGTCCAAGATCAAAGTAAGATATTTTAGAGCCTTTTTGTATGCGTTCTGATAAAAAAAACTAACAAAACCTGATACAAATATTAACTAAGAGTCACCTAAAATTAGTTCTGCCTTTACAGCAAGATGATTTAGGCCAATAAAGACTCAAAGATGGCACCATTCTCTGGCCCCAAAACAGCTGCCAGCTGTGAGTATGGAAGTGGGCTGATGCTTAGATATGCTTAATAACATTTGGGCCACCATTTAGGCAGCACTGACACCCAGATCACTGGAGTTACAAGGTTTGCCATTCAGAGCAAGTCTGCCATGAGTCTGCCAATAAGGTGTGCTTAATGTAGACTCTGGCTGAAACACCAGTGAAACCTGCAGTATGTTTCTAAACCATCTGAAGGTGACATGGAGCAAAAGGTCCAGGTCAAGCTGAACATGGTTGCATGGCCTACATGCATGCATGGTGCTACAGTGGCACGCAAAACAGATTGTTCCTGAGCCCGGGCAGTGATGTCCATGTCTGGTTTTAATACAGTGCCACTCGAGGGCCTGAAGATTGTTGACTTTCCGCTTTGTCCCTTGCACAGCGAGTTCTCCAGATTATCAGAAGACTATGAGATATACAAAGACTTCACAGTGTCACATCTACAAACATTAGTCTGAAATTGATCCACAGCTGTTTTTCTTTGCTGACTGGTGAACCTCTGCTCACCTTTCCTTCTGAGAAACTCCCTAAGATGCTCTTTTTGTACCCAGACATGTTACAGACATATTGCCAATTAACCAAATCCATTGTAAGCTGTATCTCTAGCTGCTTCTTTTTAATACCACTTACTTTTTCCAGCCTTTTGTTGCCCATGTACAAACCATCTTGAGACGTTCAGCTGCCATCAAATTGAAAATGAGCTAATATTTTTCATGAAATAGCAAAATGGTGCATTTTAAACATTTACTGCATTTTCTATGTTCTACTGTGAATAAATCATTGGTTTGTGACATTTGCAAGTCATTGCATTCACCTTGTATTAACGTTTTAATAACGTGGAATCCAAACTTTTTAGGAATCAGGGTTTCATAACATCCTCACGCATTTCTCTATTTTCCATTCACGTCTTTAACTATCAAAGGAAACCTTTCTTCCTTTGGATGAGGACCTGCTAATATTTTGTCAAGGTCCCCTTGAAGTCTCAGAGATCTGATGTTAGCAACTTTGTACTTTGAGCTGCTGTGTTTGGACAAAGTGTTTGTGGAGTTGAAGGTGAGAAGGGGGAACGGGGGCAGGTTGGTAGAAAAGTGCCCTTGAAAACATAAAGAACTGACTCATGGAATAGAAAAAACAACAACAAAGACCCTCCAGCTTTACAGCGTCTTTTGGATTTCCTTACTGGGGAACACCTGAACTGCAGCTGAGGGGGTCTGGGAGGAGTAGTACCTCAGGATTAAACAGAAAGAACTGTGTTGCTTTGTGTTTTGCAGGCTTTTGAACATGCCTGGGTGATAACAACTCCCCTGTTTGTGCCTGCCTGGCCAGTACACTATTAACTCTGCCCCCCACTTTCTTTGCTCCTCCTCATCTTATTTACCTCCATCTGCTTTCCTCTGAACACTTATCACATTCTCCTCCCTCTTTCCCTCTGCCCTCTTTTATTCTCTCGTTTTCTTTCTGCCTGTGTGACCTATATTTCTTACTGAACTGAGAATATCATTTCCAACACCTGTGGGAGAAAAAAGGGGAAGTTGTTATTTCCGTTTCTCAAATGATTCAGGCACCTCTGCTCTCATCTGTTTGGGTAGTCAGCATGAATGGGCTTTTTTCCTGGGGTGACTGATATCCAGCTGGGGGGTCTATTAACCAAGTGTACCTCTCCCAGCCCCTGTTACAAGGTGGCCCGCCACTCCAATGCAGGAGGAGGAAAAATCTCTGAATAATAACAAATGTCACTCATATCAGGTTGCACCTGAGCCATATAGATAACCACTATGTTTCCAGCCCGGAGGGATAGAAATGAAATTATGTCTGGGCCCATGAGAGGCAATAAGCTACACACACACACAGACACACACACACATTCCCTGTTGTGGCACTTCTCTCACCCCTTACACTATTGCTACCCTCACAGCCTCACCTAAGCTCCTACTTCTGAGCCTGGCAGCCATAAATATGACAGCTTACACACTATAGAGCATTTGGATGGAAATAACAAAACGGCAACTGTAAACAAATGCATCCTCTCCTTGGTGAGTGTTCAGGAAATCATATAAATGAAATAATATAAAGACCTACAGTACTGCCGCCACTCATCTCGTTATATTTTGCTAGGAAAATGGGAAACAGGTGCAGCGATTCATTCAAACAAATTCAAATATACATGGAAATACACAATGTAAGGCAAGTTTGTAAAGTTTGATGTTTTACACTTCTAATAAGACTGAAAGTTAATATTTGGTATGACCACAGCCTTAACTTTCATAGGTAAACTTTCTGTAATGGCTTTAAAGTAGGAATAGTTCACCCGGCGCCTCGAAGGACATTCAAACCTCTTCTTTGGATGTTTCTGCCTTTTGTTCTGTTCTCCGTGGACATGATCACACACTGCTTCATGTTGAGGTTGTTGAGGTCTGATAGTGACTGGTAGTGTTAAACTGGGTTTTTTCTTTCCAGGTCTGCTTTTACTGGCAGTTTGTTTAGAGAGGTTACACCATGTTTTACAGATGAATGTAGACACTCACCTCTCTACTGACCTCCTCTGTACAGTACAGTACAGTAATGCACATACAGATTTATAAGACCTGTTGCCACTTTTCACTTTTTAGTCCAGCTCCTGTGTAATTTGGCATATCTCAGCCTTTTCTCACTGTTTCTGTCACTTAAAAATGGCTTCTTGTCACCCACAATTCCACTGGGAATATTTCCGATGAGGGTTTGGTGAACATAAGCTGAAGGTCCAGATCCATCTTGGATTGTTTCCTATTCTTATTTCCTCTTAATGTTTTAATATTTCTTAAGGATGTGACTTTTAGCTACAGTTTATTTAATCTTTCCAGTTTTTCTTTTGTCCTTAAAGTTGTCAGATAATAACTCTTTGGTAATCACCCTTCTGGTATAAAAATCTGTAAATCATAGTGGGAGATGTCAATACAAGGTGCTTTTTATGTTTGAATGATTCAGTGTTAAGTGGCTAAACAAGCAAAAAAAACAAACAAAAAAAAAAACAGTTCTGAAAATGATCAGGTGGACTGAAAATGCATGAATGAAACGCTGTTTCATTCATGTCCAATAAATGAAAGTGCTTCTGGAGAACTACTGGCTAAGAAAAAACATAAGAAAAAATGAGGGGTGGCTCAAGACTTTTGCGCAGTGTGTATATTTTGTAAGTCTAATTATCACCAGTTCATCTGCTCTTCTGCAGTGCAAAGGTCAGACATTCTCGTTTTATTCACCTTCTTTCTGTGCGTATATCTTTAACACTTAATTCCTATTCGTCCAACTCCACCTGAAAGCAGCACATATTGTTTCGCTCCTTTTCTGCTTCGTGAACCTGTATAGTATATTAGTGAAGGGAATAGCCGGTGATAATTAGGTGAGATAATAGCTTAAGTCAGTCAGTTGTTACGGTGCTGAATAAAAGCCCAGTAAAGCTGTGCAAACAGCCCAGAAATAACCCACATTATCATCGCCATCATTTCTCGGCTGGCTCGCGCTTGGCAAGCCAATGCCTCAGCATTTTTATGGCACCATTGCGCTGACGCAGGCCTGTTCCTCTGGGAGCCAAGAGCCATCCATAGTGCTGGATTACACACAGAGCACCGCTAGCTCGCCCGGCCTCTCGCTTTTTAAAATAAAGACTATTCATTACCGCAGAGGGACTCCGGGCCGACAGATCCGCTGTCTACCTGTGGTGTGGTGCGCAAAACTGACGTGCCTGCCCACCAACTGAACGCACCTTCAGATCTGTTTCTCGCTGGCATACATCCTTACACGCTGCAGTTCAATTAAGAGAAAGCTGGGAGGGGAGGATGACAGACATAGTACACAGGCAGGCAGAGAGTCCACACAGCACCTCTCCATGAACTAACTCTGTCATTCTAAGTAGAAAGCTCTAAGATTTAAACCACGCTCTGTTAAAACATTCATTTGTAGAAGAAATAAAATAAATAAGCAACAACCATAAAATGTGTTCACACCTTAGGTCACGGAGAGCAAACTGACTGTGCTGCATCGATTATGTTTGCCAACTGCTCATCTAATCCACAAATATAGCACTGCAGAGGCCAACAGACTTTACTGTTGTTGTCGACAAATTATGCAGGAAAAAAAAATCTATTGCATTAAAATTGAGTTACACAGAGAGTCTGGCCATGGGGCTAACAGCCACTGTACTTCTGCCCAGTTTGAGTTAAAAGTGAATGACTTGATTGTAGACAAGCAAGAATACTCAATAACCAATTAGAGTCCATGGGAAAATTGGCGTTGCACAATGGCATTACGCCACAGAGAGTATTCACTGAGTGGCTTCACCGAGCTGCAAAAACCTGTCCATATGGCTGTGTGCCAACATAGTGGGTATAGAGATATTTTTACCACTTGAAGCTTCGCTGTCGCTAGTATACTAATGACTAGCTGATACTCCGGCGGTGCAAGACAAAGCCAAGTGACTCATGTAGCCAATTACGGAAAAATATGCACCGCGCTCTGTTTCATCAAAAGCAGAGTGCATCTTCACTTAAAGGTCAAAACAGGCAAATTGGAGTTGTGGTGTTGCTACAGAAGGGCCGATGATGAGCACAGAGGAAGAGATAAAGAGTAATGGACAAGGGATCATGAAATTCATCAGTGTGTTAAGTATTGATTTGCCTTTGCTGGATTTGAAACGGCCCCCAGTGGGGTCACACATGAATATAAAGTTCTGTGTGCTAATTGTTAACGTCTGTGGATTAGAATTTCGCCTCTCCGCATTGTGGTGCTATTAATTAATTTGCTAAATTATATTCCCAGATCCCTTCATGTCTGTAAGCTACGATTCACACCATTTCGCAGTCATGTCTCCTCACTATAACCGACTGCATAGGGCAACGTGATCGTACGAGCGCGTCGTTAATTTGAAATTCATTACTGAGATGCAAGCATTTTTATGTTTGGGTTTCGTGACAGTGAGTACTCACCGCAGGGTCCTTTGTGTTGGATGCTGATTTCCTTCTGCAGCGCACAACCCATCAATCGCATCTCGCAGGGGCTGCCGTAGGTCTGGCCGTCGGATCCGCACACGGGGTCGGACGTTTGCGGGCAGGCCTCGGAACACTCGCACACCGCTTCGTTGTTCTTGACCACACACTCTGCCCCGTGACTGCACGCTACATGCAAGCACGGGCTCGGTATGTTGAGATCTGAAGGCCGACAACCCAAGAGACAGAGATCACAGTTAGTGGCAGGGCA
>VURO01035538.1:21339-32894 GCA_015108175.1 Pelvicachromis taeniatus | reverse complement strand
TGGTGGTGGGGTGGGTGTGTGTGTTGTGTGTGTGTGTGTGTGTGTGTGTGTGTGTGTGTGTGTGTGTGTGTGTGTGTGTGTGTGTGTGTGTGTGTGTGTGTACCATGTTTAGATATCTTTGTGAGGCCCAAAAATTGGAATGCTACTATACTTGTGGCGACCAACAGTCCCTTGTGGGGACAAAGTGCCCGTCCTCACAAGTTTGAAGGCATTCTTAAAACTTGAAATGTGGTTTTAGCGTCAGGGTTTGGTTATGGTTGGATTTGGAGCGAGAGAGAAAGAGAGAAATCTCTCTCACAGGAGAGAGACAGATTTGATTTGGACAAAAGGGACAGGCCAGCATAGCCATTCATGTTGCCATTGCCACTGAAAACAACACTCCCTGCCTTTCTCTGTCACACTCTGAGCTTGCAATCCTTCTCCTCTCTTTTAACGTGGTTCCCTGCTCCCTCCCACAAATAAATACGTGCACACACAGTCGAATTCAGGTGGATTTAGCTACAAGTCTCCTCTTCAGTGCGCTATAAATCTTTCAGCTATAATATTCAGGAAACCTTTGAAACAACCAGCAAATTACCTGCTGTAAAAACTGACTAGCACCCTAGCGCAGTGGCTTACCTTACCCCACAGCTCCAGCACAACTATTTTTATGCAGTGAGTCGAGCAAAAAACCCTAATTAAAGCTTTTATGTCACTATATATTATTGGAAGTCATAAACATAGGCAGACACGAGCAGCTGGGGGTTTGGTATGTGTGTATGGGGGGAGGTATTCAGTTTACGATTTAAGACTTACTGTTAGATTAAAGTAACGCAATACTTGTTCTTCAGATGAACACGCAACATAACAAAACTATCTCGCCCTGCTGGCAGAGGTTTTCACGTATTTTTCAAATTGAGGATTTAAGAGCGAACGTGCCTGCTGTGTGCCTGGAACCAATTTTAGGGGTGATCTGGACCTTTTGACACAGCTACCACTAAATTGAGTCTGAAGTGTTTATAAATTCCCTTAAAGCTTTTCTATGCGGCTTTTGTTCCTGACTTATTGCCACGTTTCATTGTGTGTCCTATTTCCAAAAATCCACGTTCACGGTCTCCAGAGATCTAATAGGAAAACGTGGCATGTTTGATTGCTGCCATTGATGATATTAATAGCAGTGTGTGTGTATAGGAAGCAGGAGCAACAGAGGAGCTCTTTTCAATGAATATTCTTGTAGTAATTAAACCTTTCTTGCCAGAAGGATATCTGAAGTTTGAAGGAGCATCCAAAATAACAGCCTTTAGTTCTCACATGTTGAGCAAGACTGCCAGCATGATGATCAAACAGCTCAACAGCAGCAATCCGGGCAGGCAGGGAAGTAGGGAATTAAAGCTCTGATCTGATTTTTAATCACTGCTCTCCGTGTCTCTGTTTCTCTACATCTGACACCAGACAACTGTGCAACTCTTAAAATCTGTCATCTGAGAATAAAACGGAAATTCCCCAAATATTTCCCCAAAATAATGGCGCTGGTGAAGCACGCAGGAAAGCCAAGACATATAATTCAGTGTCCTCTTGAAACGGGATGGGATGGTTATACAGACATTTTTTCCTTCACCTTTATGAAGTGCCACATGAATAGGTGTTAACACAGTAAGCAACGCTGTTGCAGGTAATCACCTGAACTGGAAATGTTATTTACTTGTCTATGAAGAGTTTTATTCTGTACTAAATACAGACCAAATATTTTAATGTGATTGGTTAGTTTGAGCTTTTATGGCGTTACAGGAAGTTGTATATTTGAAAAATGATGAACAAAGAAAGCTTTTTCAAACTTTTTTCCACGCCTAATTTATTGTGCTTACAGTAGACAGTAAAAAAATTATGTTTCACAGTTTGGGACTTGGTGGGAAAATAAGCATTAACCACCATTTTGCCATCCAACAGCTACCACAGAGTATTTAAATGCAACCACTGTGGTAGCATGGCATCATGTGGCTTTATAAGTGCTAATCATTTAAATACTTCCATTTTCCTCCGCAAGTCATTGTTCTGATTGTTATGCTCCATCTGCGTACTGTTACAGCACATACTGTACATTCACTGTGGGCACAGTGATGCACTCGAATCCTTGGCTGAAAAACTTCCAAACAGAGCCGTTCCCCACATCGCCCCTCTCCTTTCTTTGTTTCCGTTCTGACGCCCCCACCCCGACTACCTCTTTATGCTGTTTCCTTTGGTGTTGCTCCTCAGAGCGCCTCGCTCTCATAGACCTCACTGCGCTGCTGAAGTTCGATCGCAATTCCCTGCATAGCTGTTGCCCGGGCCTCATTCACAGACCCCGTTGACTGGCAGCGTGAATGTCCAGGCCTCATGTTTCGCGCTGTACCCCAAAACATTTTTCAGCCATCAATCACGGCGATAGAAAAACATGTCAGAGCTAATACTGAGTGAGGAGGTGTTTAAGATTGTCTCAGTTTTATTCAGGAATAACTTTCTGCCATTCTGGCATTTGTGCTACTCTGTAACAAAACACAGTTTTTTGTTTGTTTGTTACTTTTTGTTTGTTTGGGGTTTTTTTTAGGCAGAACTTTTTTTAGGGAATGAAAGAAATGATCTCTTCTGTTTCTTGTTAGTTTTAATGAAACTAGCATTTTTGTTAAACTGTATTAATGATGCTTCTTTTAAAATGCCCTCGTAAAGTAGTAGCGCGTGTTTTACTGTGCTGTCTGTAGGTGATACGGCTAAACTATCATGATTTATTGAACTACAGAGAATTGTTCTTCATGGTGGTCGAAGGTGATGGCTCTGAGAAATGTATGTCGAGTTCCAAAAGGGAAAAAGGCCATTAATCTGTGGCCTGTATGGTCTATGAGTACACTGGTGTCTGCATAATCTAAACATTGGGATTGGATCCGGACTAATTCTGCCTTGTGAAATGACCTCCTTTAAATGGGAGTTGCAGCTGCTGATATTTCCACATTCCAGATGCTACAGTGGAGCTGTAATTGCCAGTATAGGCTCAGAATGAAATAATGGTTGTATTTTTATAATTTTACAGTGTAGAAATGGCAGTCGTGTAATAGTAAGGCTTTTAATACTAGTCGAAAATTGGATAACTTGTTTTCTTAATGAGGAAGAGAAATTGTTTTAAGTGCACATCAAAATAGTGCATTATAAAAAGAAGGCCCATATAAATCAACATTTTTAACTTTTAAAATAAAAGAAATATGCAAGGGAGCATTCATCTTCTGTCTTTTGTTTCTTTTCATTGAACTGAATCCATTTTGCTTTCTACCCAGAAAAAGCACCGAAAGACCCGAGGGCTTTTAACTTACCGATATGCAGCGTGTCCCGTGTGTAAATTTTTCATGTTACTATTTCATGTCTCTGTCTCAACACCTCTATATTCCTTTATCGGAGGGGCAGGTGGGAGCTGGATTACCTGAAGCCAAACCATAGCTTTTTTGGCCCAAGATACGAGAAAATCTCTCGACATGGTGCAGGTGCAAATACTGAAAAAAGGCTATTTATTTTTATTTTATTTCATTATTTTTATTTTTTTAGGCAGTGAAGGTTTAGGTGGAATGTGACTGGAAAGGGGAGGATAAGGGGATTTCACAGACAGCGAAGTCAGTTTGTTTATCGTAGCAGTGAGTG
This sequence comes from Pelvicachromis taeniatus, assembly GCA_015108175.1. NCBI lineage: Eukaryota > Metazoa > Chordata > Actinopteri > Cichliformes > Cichlidae > Pelvicachromis > Pelvicachromis taeniatus. The sequence goes on along the minus strand of VURO01035538.1, from coordinate 29,255 downwards.
GCGCTTGTGGCAACACGCAAACAGATGTACCCAGCGTAGAGCCGGTGATTCACCCACACAAAGTCAGATGCACAGATAGAAAATGTAATGGCTGCTGCCGTGTATGTGTTCATCACTTTCTCCGTGATGAATGCAAGTTTCCTCCCAGGTTTCCAGAAAGAGGCCCTTAAAAGGGATCTTAACAGGAAGTGGGGCACTTCAGAGCTTTCTCAGGCAACTACAGTGTGGTGAATAATTCAGAGCAAACTTACATTTAGCTGTATCTGCAGAGGCATGCAAGAGTGTGTGTTTATATTCGGAGTTGCTTTGGTATATCTTTGTTTGATTTATGGTGTGTATGTTTTTTGGATTAATTTGATTTCTAGTAACTTGACGGATTTTCTTTTATAGCACAATGTGAGCTCATAAAGGTAAATCTCTTGAAATACCGAATTGGCAGTGAACACATATATACAGGGAATTACATAGCTGCTCATTTTATGGCTGCCGCAATGATAAGTACAGTATTATAGAAAGTAAACAGTCACATTTTTAATTTTGGGTGCTTGGTCAGAAACCTAATACCTCAGCTGTTTTTTGTCATTTTTTTTGCCAGACAAAGTGAAACAAATGAAATCTTCCATATGAAAATGTATTCACATACAATCTGCTTTTTGAAAATCAACTGGTTGTGATTTAAAAAATTCTTCTCTTCTCTCTTTTAGCCTGTCTATCAGGCTTATTCAAGCCAACTCAAGGAGACGAGCCCTGTATGCAGTGTCCCATCAACAGCCGTACCACCAGTGAAGGTGCTATTAACTGCGTTTGCCGAAACGGATACTATCGCACCGACTCAGATCCTCTCCAGATGCCTTGCACAAGTATGTATGGTACTGAAGTTGTGATATATGAACTTGCACATAATACACAGACAAAAATTGAAGACGTTTTGGCGTCAGATATGAACTTTCTGACACACACATGTCACAACCACAAGCAGAAGAGCTCCAGGATCAAAGGACAGTGGTAGTCTGTGTAACTCCAAACAGAAACCCTGTCAGAGCTGTCCCTCACACGAAAGGGATGCTGACATGCTCATAGTGTGGCTGTCTACAGATCTGACCCAGCACACAAGCCTCAGCTGCCCCTCCTCAACATCACACAGTCCGTACTCCAAACCAGACCAGAGGTTACTGGGCCAGGGCGCATAGCTTTGTGAGGGGGCAAACTTGGAGAATGAGCCGAGGCGAGACTCTCTCTTGTCATGCCAATTAAGCTGTTAGAATTTGAATTTGAATTTGAGACTGACATAGAGGTTGGACGAGCGAGACGGGGCGAGGATAGACCTAAGCAAATGTGAGCAAGGGAGGGGTAAAGTGTGAGGGAAAGACACGCAGAAAGACATGAAGAAGGAATTTGAGGGAGAATGTGTATTTGAGAAAGACGGAATTACTGCATAGAGTGCAGTCTAACTAAAACAAAATGGGTGAAAGTGGGGGAAAAAAATGCTTTCAATGCTTCGATAGTATTTTTTTTTCCCCTCTCCCCCTCTCTGTCTATTGAAACAGAGAGAGGAGGGAAAAGATTTGATGGTCTCCAACAAAGGAGATTTGCATAAGCCTGGCTCTGGGAGTTGAGCAGCTGTTGTGAATGAGAAAGCAACAGCGTCACGTCACCCGTATTAAGCGCAGCAGGGCTCGGCCTGATTAAAGCAAGGGAATGGGCCCATCAGAGCGGCCCGCCAGCTAATGGGGCGGATATTAGTCCTCCTCCCCAGGAAGGAGATGCCAAGGAGGAGTTATGTTTCTATGTATAAGAGACACCAAGAAGGGCACTCCAGTGGGCTTTCTTCCAGAGCCAGAGATCTGTTAATTGCTGCCAATTAAAACGAAGTTAAATAAGAAATGATCGATTCAGATTTTAGGATGTTGTGGGCGGAGTTGAATTGTTTATCTCATTAGTCCTGGAGGATACGTCTACCATAATTAGGTGCACATGTCTGTAAAAGATAAACAGTTCTCATTGTTTGTTTGTTTGGCCTGTCACTCAACATGTAGCACCATGTGGAAAGTTTCCACTCTGTAATGCCTAGCTGCTAAGAATGTCTCAATAGGAGAAACAGTAGGTTTCTCTCCGCTGCAGTAACTCTATACGATGCTCCATGAGAAATTGTCAAGAATAGATGTTAAGAAAACACTTGATGGAGTGGACACCAGCATTGAAAATGAGAACGCGTAAATGGGCATCCCGAGGGAAGAGGCGCTGCCAGCTTGGAATGCAGTCAGCACAGACCTCAAAATGACTATACAGTATCTTTGCAAGCTTTTTCTCTGCTCCTGTTTAAATTGGGTTTGTAATTTTGCCCGCCACGCCATCAAGGACACAATAAAATTTCCATCCAAAAATTACACCAACTCTATATAGACCTAAAAATGTCTTTGAAGGTTTGGCTTGAATAACATAATGAATAACAACTCATGTCATCATCTTTCGTTTGCTTTTTTTGTCCATGATCTACATACATCACTGGTCCACCTCGAAGCAGTTTTCATTTAATGGCAAAGGCTGTAACATTTGTGTATATATTCCAATGCTATTGCAAATACTTATAGAACTTTTTTTAATCACTGATTATTAGATAATAAAAAGTGACAATGCATAAAACATTTATTGTGCTAGGTATAGCTATAAGCTAAATTTCCATGTGTATTCCATGAGTGGACTCTTGCAGGGAGCCACCACTGATGTTGCATTATTAACAACAGCAACAACAAAAAACAGGTCTTATCTGGAAAAATTAAAAATACAAAACAACAAAAGAACAGAACAAGTTCATCGAGAATTGATGTGCCAATGCTACAATTAAGGTGCATTTAAGATTAGGAAAATCCTTCAGCATCAATTATGATTTATATTAGAAATAAGAAAGTAATGAGTGAGTGTTTGTTTTAGATTTGAAGTACTGCTTTGCTTTGGTTCAGGTGGGGGCTTCATATTATAATTTCAATAACAAACTTTATGAAACAGGACCAACTCCAAATGAAGTGATAAAGTTAGCCTGTTAGCTGGTAAGTCTTGCATCAACTTTATAGTTACTATAATTCTACCTTTCTCCAGTTTGACTTGAATGCAAACAGATATAATTTTGAAGCACTTTTATTCTTCTTTGAAACAGTTTAAGATGTTTATTTATTAGTGGAAAAAAAACTAAAGGCTGTAATGTGGCAAAAATTAGAGTCAATATAGCGCCGACTTGGATCCTCTCTACATTTTCATTTGTTCCTTGAAGTGTTTTTTTCCCTTTTTATTTTGATTTCTTTTTCTTCACACTTTTCAGCATTTAGAATAAAACAATACATTTCTATGTTTTCCAGCCGTCCCCTCAGCTCCGCAGAATGTGATCTCCAGCGTAAATGAAACCTCTGTGATGCTGGAGTGGATGCCCCCTCGAGATTCAGGGGGCCGCGAGGATGTAGTCTTCAATATCATCTGCAAAAGCTGCGGCGGAGGCCGAGGAGGGTGCACCCGATGCGGGGACAACGTTCAGTTTTTACCCCGCCAGTTGGGCCTGACAGAAACTCGGGTCTACATTAGTGACCTGTTGGCCCACACACAGTACACGTTTGAGGTGCAGGCTGTCAACGGGGTGTCAGATCAGAGCCCCTACTCCCCTCAGTATGCCTCAGTCAACATTACCACTAACCAGGCTGGTAAGTGGACCCATCTGTCTTTTTCTGCACATTATACTCCCCATGTGGCTTCTCTTCTCTTCTCTTCTCTTCTCTTCTCTTCTCTTCTCTTCTCTTCTCTTCTCTTCTCTTCTCTTCTCTTCTCACCATGTTTATTTCTGTACTTCTCCGCTTTGTCACACACTCCTTGTGGAGAACCTCTTCATTGCTCTCACTCCTCTACAAGCACATAATGCACAGCACATAAAGCTCCACTATGTCTGTTTCTTTCCTGTCCCGTATGGTGATGTATGCAGATTAAGGGCTGTAAATGGGAAGGAAAGTGCCGTTGATGATGTGACAGACAGAATGTGATGGCCTGCTGGTCTTTACAGTGTGACCTCATCACCATGTATTTCAGACTGAGGAGCTGAGAGCAGGCTTGCTGCTGTCTCCCCACTTCATCTATGGTTCAGTGATTACAGCTTTATACGCATGCAGCCACTTGGTTGTAGAATTACATTAAAAAAAGAAGTAATAAAAGCAAGGATAGTATCACAATGTGTGTGAGCTACCTTGTAGACTCAAACTTCAGAAATGAACAAGAAACCAGTATTTCAGTATGTTAATGTAAAACATCTTGGTAAGTGGGGCAAAGTTGTAATCTTTAGGATATTTTAGAAATCAAAATCTTATTTAATCATTCTTGTGCAATGGTTGGAGCTTTCCAAGCTTTCCAATATGCGATTGCAGCCAAAGTCAGCCATCGCATCGCTGACTATTTTACCGAGGCAGCAGAATTGATTTGTTCTTTAATTGTGTCTATGAAACGCATCATTTGGCGGGCTAAGCTTCGTTTCCCGAAGCACTGATGAGCGGAGGGATACAGCCTGCACTTAATCTTTGCACTGGCTTTGCATTCCATTGGCAACATGCTTAGGTGTCTGTCATCACTCATCATCCATGCCTTTGCACTCCAGGCAGTCTTATGAATGAGCTTCTTACAGCACCATGTTAGTGCGCTTCTTTTTTAAAATCATAACTACATTGTGCTTTTAAAAAAGCAAGTTGAACGATGACATCTACAAGAGGGAAATCCTTCATTTAAAGTGACCCGTTGTAACAAACTTATGTGATTTGTTTGTTTAAAAGCTCCATAAAGTGCTTCGTTACAATGCTGAAACTCTGTCACACTAAAACAGAGGCCTTTATTCAAGCACAGACCTCTTTTTATTGTCTGTTTTGATTTGAGTCACTGGTGTGGTGGGTTAATGAGGGCCTGTGAGTGCAGTTAAGCGTTGTAATGAGGCCCCTGCCCCACTCTGTCTCACTGGGCCACAATAAGTCTGCCACCCCAACCCTTGGCTTCTCTGCTTCTCCTGCCGAGGGATCCTGGCGGAAATTGGGGGGCTCTGTGCCCTCTCCACTGAAGTGTCCGTCACTTTGGATTAGGCAGCGAGAGCTCCCGTCAGATGGAGCTGTGAAAAGAACTCAACTCTTGCTCGCTCCCTCTTCACGTTCCCACCTTCCCCCATCACCTTACTGCTCACTCCAGGGACACGGGATTGGAGTTTTGCCGTGCTACGCTACAGGCTGGGGTCACAGGGACTGGAGCCCATAATTGCGTCTGGTTTGTGAGGCTTGGAGGTTACATAAACATCGTGTCACCCCTAATTAACTCAGGCAGTTTTATGCCTCCCCTTACAATGAAAATGAGAGCGTGAGATGGAGAAAACAAAAGCCAGAGTCTATGAATTGTTGTAGATACAGCCTGCTTTGGACCATCGGATAGAGCGTTCCATGAAAGCAACAAAAAAGAAAATTTGAAGCAAGTGGTGTGAAAGTGTGTCTCATTACTTGTATGGATGGCTGCCTCTTCTGCTATGACTTGTTGGTGTGAAGGGTGCTGGGGTATGGGGGGGAAATGTGAGCAAAACTTCTCACTCTCCATACCCAATCAAGCACCCACCACACGCTATTACCTACAGGGCTTATCCTCCCACTCTGTAGGTGGTTGGCGACAGTTCCTCTGTGATAAAGGACATGATTGCCCTGGAAAGTGTGGCGCTTGATTACACACTGTAATGCCACACAAAAGCAAATTCTGGGCTGAATGCCGTTTGAGCCTGTTTTATAAGCGTATGACTAATTCCCCAAACCTTGCATTGTGTGGAATACGCAGAAGCCTTGAAATGTGCCTCTAAGCCTTTTTTGTAATAATGAGTCACACTTAAGCCATTTACTTTGGCTGCACTGTATTTATATGTTACTTATATGGGACATGAAATATGCAACAGGAATCAGGCAGAGAGTTGCAAAATAGATGCTTTCCAGCAGTGAAAAAGCCATTTCTGGGTATTACATTGCTCATCTGCAGTTATGCTACAAGACCATCTCACAAGTATTTTGTAGCGCACTACATGTATACATACTCTAAATTAGTTATACTGATAGTTGACATTGGGTGTGTAACAGTATTATAAATGAAAAAAGAGCACTCAGTGCAACTCCTCCTGAAGGACAAGGGCTATACTAGAACTTTGATGTTTTCTTGTTTTTATTACGATATGACGATGTCAACTTGTTATGGCGCCATTGTGATGTCATAGGGTGTCATATTTGAAAAATAAAAAGTGTGTTGTACAGCTCTCTCCATTCCCCTTCATATGATATATTATTCAATATGTTTTGTTGCAATTTATTTTAAAGACCAATTTTGACCTCGCTAACAATGCTTAGCCAACAAAGGTCCTCATGCTCACTAAAACCCACTAAATTGTTGTGAGGGGTGAAGACAATACTTACCTGCAAGGGCAAACAAAGAGGCAAACGGACGTAAACCAGACAAATGCCCCAAAATGGTTCAGCCCTTCTAAAGAGATTGCCCTTCTGTGCAATGGAGATTTACAACAAGTGTGCGTGCGTCATTACATCTTCTAAGCAGTGAATTACTGAACTCGTAGATTATGAAAAAAAGAGGTTATATCCAGCAATTCCAGTTTTTGTTTGGATACTCATGACTGTGCATGCCTGCCCAGAGAGAATTTCTCACTCTATGCAGCAACTAAGATCTTACACTTTTGTTTTACACCTCACTGTATTCTCGGGGAGCTTTTCAGTTGTCTGAATAATGCTTTATTTAACTAAGTAGATTTCAGTCAAATGAATGTAGCAGTAAGGTGAAGCAATAAGATGTAGCAATAAAGCCCATGCATTGTTTTATAGTAGCCAAACCGACATGTGGCAGCATTATCATATATTTAAAATGTTTTCGTTTCCTAAACTTTGTGGGGTTTTTTTTATTTATTTTTTTACCTCATTTAATAAAAACAAAAGAAGAAACTGCCAGAGTGACCAGGTGGTCCTTTAAATTGGTTCTGCTTAAGACTGGTTGAAGTTGGGATTATGTGTCAGTAGGGATTTTATGAGAAATCCGTGCAGTTATTGTATGCAGACAAGACATGAATAAATAACAGCTAAGAACACAACTGACATTTATGTTATAGCTTACTGTAGATATGCTGTATCATCAATTTCAGTGCATAGAATGGAGATTATCTCTTATCTCAGTGAGTACTATCGGTATTCTGCCGACAGATGAATGAGATCTCCATATCCCCAGTGTCTTTGCCATATTGCATTCTGGTTGAGTATATTAGATTTCAGAGGACATATTTGTTTAGGCGTTTCATTAACTCAAGGTGAGCTGCTGTTAATGCTATTGAAAAGCAGAGGGACTGAATTGGTTTCTTATCAGGTGAACTGGCTGATTGTGCGAGGGAACCCTGGTGGGGTGGCGGTGGGGGTGGCGTGTAATCGGGCGCAGCCTTTTCATATGGTCTAGAGAAGATTTATGACTTAATTACGGTCCAAATTGCCCACGTCCACTGTAACCAGGCTACCAAGTCCTTTGCTGCTCCACTGGGCCATGGTGTGAGAAGCACTGGTACAGAGCCAGGTGGGACCGCCAGAATGTGTCAGAACACCAAAAAGCCAAATGTGGCTACTACACTGTTAACTTGAGGGCAGCGAAATCAGTTACAAAAAGATATATTATTTTTGGGCCACTGGTATATTCATGGCAATGACATGACTTACTGATTGATTACTTTGTTTAATACAGTGGCATTTTAATCAATGGGACTTGCAACGTAACATTATTAAAAAGCATTTCTGTTTGAAAAGCCTTATGTGTGCTTCATTCACTATATAGTATCATGAAAAGTTATAATACATCCTCATGCATGTGCGGCTCAGATTACTAAAAGA
>VURO01035538.1:0-21319 GCA_015108175.1 Pelvicachromis taeniatus | reverse complement strand
TTTTGTTTTTTTTTTTTTTTTTTTTTATTTTTAATCAAAAAAAAAAAAAACAAAAAAAAAAAAAAAAAAAAAAAAAAGAAAAAAAAAAAAAAAAAAACTTGAGACAGAAAATATTTAGAAATTTTCACAGTGGAGCGGCAGCTCAAAATGCCAGAGATGTAAGCTGAAAAATAGAAAATAAACTGAGAGTCAGACAGGGACCACCGGTATACATGCCGCGCAGTGTGACAGTGACAGAAGGTGTTGAGAAGGGCACATATGGTCGGTGCCAGTGTAGGTCAGCCAGGCAGACAGACAGGAGGCCTCAGCATGCACCTGGACCTCAGTACTGACAGAGCCTTGAGAGAAGGCTGTTCTGGTAGTAAGCCAGCCACCCATACATAAACCACATTCATGTGCTTGTTGTTACTGAGCCAAAAGGAGGAACTTGGGGTTCAGTGTATTGCCCAAGGACACTTCAGCATGTTGAGAAGCCACGGATCGAACTGCCAACCCTGCGATTATTGGAAACCCGCTCTACCTGAGCCACAGCTACAGGCTTTAAATAAGCAATATGAATTTAATTATGACTCCCCAGAAGAGAATTAGCACATGGATTCTCTAAATTAGTTAACTAATTGATCTTACTCATAAATCTTTCAGTAGTTATTTGAAAAAAAAATTTTCAGGGTACATTTTATGGATCTTTTTCCTCTCATTTGCATTTATACAGGAAAGCAGAACAGGAAAAAAACCCACCAACAAACAAAAGGCCATGATCTTTTGGTCTGTGGGCTGTAAAAGTGAGCGTAACGTGAATATATTATTCATTAAAATTGAGTGTATTAGCTATACACTGAGAGGCCTAAATAACTGCGCGTGCTTGAATGCAGTCATTTATTTACTTTTTGCATTCAAGAGCATGAAGCGCTGATAATTAAAAAAGATAATAAATAAAGGTCATGAAGCAAAAAGGGGTGACAACCCAATCAGCTCGCTGTTTTCTAAGTGATTTTCTATAAACTTTATGGAGTTAACTTTGTCAATTAAGCAAATGGATTTATGATATACTCGATGCCACTCCCCGCCTTTGTCTCTTTTGACTTTCTCCCTGATCCTCTCTTTTTGTGTCCCCGCTCAACCTCTCTGTTTACCAAACACACTCAAATTCCTGCAGTCGGGTACACCGAGTATTCCTTTGAAGACGGATGCAAAACAGAGTTGTCACTGTCTGAGCAACTGTCTTCTTCCTGTCTGGAATTTCTGGTGTGAACGTGACAGGCCCCCCCCCCCCTCGCTTCTACTCGCACGTCATGAATATCTCTCATTTTTTTAATGTAGCCTTGATTCGCTCGCACAGATCATACTGAGCACACAAACTTCAGACTCTCATCCACTTGAACGTAATAACTGTAAATTGGGGTCAGGAACTTTATAATGTGAGATGATCTTTGGTAATCTGTGCTATTGTGTGCCATTCATTATAACAACTTCATACTATGTAGATAAGAATGACTTGAATGTAAAGCCAAAAGTCAGTGCTGCTCATTGGAACAGAAATGAAGCAGGTGGAGTAAATGCAATTTCCACATCTGCTTTATTTTAGACAATCGTTACTTCCGAGCTACTGAGTGGGAGTGACAGGAACTGACAGAACCTATGCAAATCCTCGCACATATTTATATTTGTTAAATGAGAGTGATGGTAAATCAGGACACTGCTTAAATTGCTGTCAAATAAATAATCTTTAAACAGGTCTCCGCTTGAAGGATGTCACACCGTACTGGATTTCAAATCTTCACATTGTTACACTATCCACTCTTTTAAACACATTTTCATCCCCGGGCATCACGTATTGCTGTTCTCTTAGATGTTACTTGGGTTTCAGAAATGCACACAAGATGTCCCACGGTGTAGGTGCTTCAGTACAGTGAACGCAGAAAGATACTGAACAAAGTTTGTATTTGGAGATCAGATAGGTGCTGATGGATTAAGGCCTAAATATGTCAGGAGACCGCACAACACACACTACTTTGTCTTTACTTGCATTTTTACTTGCTGGTCAGGTTTAGGCACCAAAAACTCAGGTTTAAGTGGTTTGTGGTTTAAGTTAAAATATGCCTCTCATTTATCCTGCCCTGCTTTAAATCTGATGCCAGGTGATAACACAGCATTTTTAACTACAACAGTGTTTGGCGAACAGGCTGGTCATTCCAACACTGTGAAAAATGCTTCTGGAGTTTTTCTCCTTGTAGATGCCAGTTTAGAACTTGTTGAAATACACTGAAAGTAGAGTGCTGATTAAATGGACTCCAGTTCCTATCAGAGCTGTGTGTCAAGAACTTGATTCCACATCTGTGGAATTATATTTGTTGAAAGTTTTGTCAATTTACTGTACATACATTTAGCAACTCGTATCCACTGAATTCAGAGAGAACCCATCATGCACATGAATGTGTCGGCTTGGAAAACTCTGCAGCAGATTCACACTCTTGCAGGCAGCTCTGATCATGAAGCTGAATTCTACTCATGCAGATCAACCTGACTTCTGAAACTTGGGAGGGTGGAGCGCCGAAGAAAACGGAAACTAATGTAGTTTGTCATATTTTGAAGCAGTCACACCACAACCTCTGTGCCTGACAGGATCAATTTACTGTGTGAAACTGAGATTGACTGGGTAGCAACTTGGGCACTGTTTCCTATTGTACTTCTTCACAATCTACAAAATGAAGTTTGGTGAATTAACTATCAGCTGTTTTTTTTTGTTTTGTTTTGCTTTTTTGTGTAGCTGTGGAAGTACTGACAATCGTGACTGGATCACTTTAGTACTGAAGAAATTGAAGCCACTGCACTCCTGTTCCATTAGTCTGTCACGACATGATTGCACAAATATAGTATAATGCAGGTATTATGGCTTAACATGTTAACCTAAACCTGTCAGTCCTTAATTTTATCCTTAGTCAACTTGTCTGATGACTCACTGATAGACTTGTTTAATGAGACTGGATACAAGACTGTGAGCCAACTGCTTTCAAAATGTTGTCTTTTTATTGTAATATCTGTGCTAATTTTCCTAAATCTTTGCCTCTGACACATCTCCTCCATATGATAATCATAATAATGATAATAACAAAGACTAAAACGGACACTGAAACTAATAAAAACTAAAACGGAACATTTCCAAACAATACAAACTTAAAAACAAAAAGTCAGCATGAAATGAAACTGTAATAACTCTGTTCTACGTGCTCGGGTTGTTGAATCTACAAGTGTGGAACTGAATTGTGTGAGAGGCAACGAATGCCTGCGCCTATGAAATTAAGTTATTTTCTTGTGCTCACGTTTTATCTCGCGTGCTGCTTTTGACACAAATGTAATTCCATGCATGTCCCTGTGCCAGACAGCTCAAACATTGTTTGTTATGCCTAAGTCTGCCCACAGAAGCAAACAAAACACATATTGTATTCTTTAGTCTATCTAAAGTGTTTAACAGTTGAAATGGGTGGGTGAGAATGTACAAAGTTTGTTGTATTAAAAGAAAACTTTTAAAACTTTTAAGAATCAGTGTGATTTGGCAGCAGCTTTGACAGTTTTTTTTTTTTTAAACCCCCCCCAAAGGTCCCCAATGTTTATATACAACACACGAAACCGTCTGGTGCAACATTGTCCTTGGTTTATTTTTGCAGTCCATCAACTTTTGTAGTGACACTCATTCACTACTTTGCATGTCCCTGTTAGATCCACCAACATGCAATCACTAAAGAGAGATCCTGGTTTTGATTATAAAATGTATAAATATCCCTCTTTCCCTCTGTCCACCTATACTAACCTGACTTGCATTTCTTCTGCCTGCAGATTTTATAGATTGGATTCAAATTAAACCCTAACCTCTGCAAGCATCTGAAAACTCGTCAAACCTCTGAATCGCTTATTTTAGAGTAGATGTGTGAGTGCGCTATAGTCCTCAAATCTTTTCCAGTGCAGATGGTTTAAAGCTTGATGAACTGAAATCTCACTTTTGTAGCTTTACTGCGCTGGAAAATCTTTATAGATATAGACGCCGCAATCCTTTTCAGTTGGGGAAACGGGGCAGGCTGCCAACATGCTAAAAGTACATGCAAATATGGGCCTCTCTCTTTAAGACATCTCAACGTGCTGCTCATAAATGGACGGCAGTCGAGAGACTGGAGCAGTGGCAGCCTGTTTAGGAGACAGCCTGGTAGAGGACCAGCTGGTTTGAACCCTTTGGGAGAGATTGCTCTGCAGGGAAACTGATTTTTTTACAATGAAAGGAAAAAGGGATTTACGAGCCCTGACCTGTTCTCGCTACCTCCCCCATCTTCCCCAAATCATAGCATGGCTCTCTGCAGCAGAACATCTAATCAAATCAGAGCCACATGGTTGCAGACACAGAGTGATGCAAGAAAGATGCAGATAAAAAACCTCAAACATATACTTCCTCAGAAACATGATTCATGTGCCAGCAAATGTTGTTCACCTTTTGGCTGTGCTGCATTGACTGATATAGAACAGAGTGAAAAGTATTAAACCATCAGGTGGTGTTGTCTGTTAGCTGCAGGAAGTAAAATCATTATTTTAATTACTGTGATTTTTTTTTTCGTTCTTTTTTTCCCCCCTCCACTGCTCAGCCAAACATAACTCTATGTAACTCAGACTAAAGGAACTTTTTCAGTTCTTATAACCTTATAGGAGGCCCCTGTCTGCACTGAAATCAACCATCAAATATCTTAGAAACCCTTTTTCACACACAGCAAAGGGATATAGACAGAAAATGAAGATGCTGAAACAAGATTACAAAAAAGTAAAAGAACAAAACCAAGCTGCATCTGCACAGTTGCTTTTTCCTTTTACCTCAGGTAACATAATGGATGGCCTTATAATGGGTGAGTGGTTCCTCGGGCTGGTCGTAGTAGCTGGGCTTATCAACTTTTCTGGTTGAATCCCTGCCTTTCCATTTTCATCATGAAACACACGACATGCGTATAGCACAGCTCAAATCACAACATCAATCTTGTTTGTTTTCTAGCTGTTGTATGCTGTGCTATTAAGTCAGGTTAGCGTTCCTACTGGGAGGAGGAAAAAAGCCCTTGAAGGTATGTAGCTATTGAGGGAGCTCTCCAGTGGGCATTTACTCTCTCTTTCACCAAAACAGTACTAGTTCCTAATCTCGCACCGGTTCCATGGGAAAGCCACACTTATCTATGTGTGTTAGCAGAAGCATGCCCCATTAAACTGCTTTGGATTTAAATGAGTGAAAATATCCCTGTAAACCCTGTCTATAATTGATTAGGGAAGTCACTAGGTGTTCAAACATAACGACGAAAGCTCTATTAGTGATGTTAAGCAAAACAGAGCCTTTGTGTTCTCTGCTTTTGAGCCAAGGCCAGAGTGTCATGCTAGAATAGACTCCAAGAGCACCGTCTTCCATATCAGATCCCAGGCTGGGTAATAATGTGGGGTCTGAAACCTAATTCTCATATAACAGCTGGGGCCTCCCATCCTCTCACAATTAAGCAATACGATTGCACTCCTCCCCAGGCCCCAGCGTATTCATTATTTGACTTGATTATCACTCTGATTATCTCTGAGCTATTTATAAGTTTAGTTATACTGGAGTGAAAAAAGTTAAATGCAGTAACACAAAATAAACAAAAATCATACTCCAGCACAGAAACAGCAGAATCATGCTTGTGACAAAGATATTGTATCGGCTGTGATGATCACTAACAGCCCTTGTCCTGGTGGCCTCACTATTCTGTAATGTATGGGAAAATAATAAAATACTCCAGTTAGGTTCCAGCATTTATCTTTTAGGTTCAGCGATCTAATCAAATTATATGAACATGCAATCCCTGTCTTTGTCATTATAGCTGCTTCATTAGTTTTAAGGACATGAACAGAGGATTCATTGAGAAAACTAAAGCAACCAGTGCAAGCGCAGCTCACTCACTATGAAGACATTGATCTTACTTGACAGAAAATTGGCTTACTTCATTTAAATGGTAGGGAAGATTTTCACATCTTTGTTTTTAATTCCTAATTATCTTTAATGGAGTAGGATCCACATGATTTAAAAATAATTACTGTAACAACAAAGAAAATTGTTTGAAACGGCTACAATATGTATTTAGTGGCATAACTCAGTGACTAATGTTGACACAATGGAAACCAAGTATTTATTCAACCCTTCAAATTATAGATGGACTTGTGGAAAATAATTCGTGGTACACGTTAAGATTTGGAATATAATGGAGACTTGTAGATTTGGAGTACATCAATGAGATGTCTGAAAATGGTTTTCATATGTGAATCAGTGCTGTAGGCCTTAATGCAATGAAAGACTGACTTGGCATACCGCTACATTCTGCAGTCACTTGGTGGAACGTCAGCTTAGCTTGAATTGACTTGAACTATCCAACACAGCTGGATTTATATTCATAAATGCATTCTTATTTTCCCTGCAAGCATAATGTTTCAACACTTGGTATTCTTACTTAGTATTCACCTCAGTCATGTCATCATTTAATCTTAATCTGTTTGTTTTTAGTTACACCACCCCTTATCGGTTTCTTGAGCCCAGACATGGCGACTGCCACTCTGTCTGGAAGTCGTCCTTTAACAGAAGAAAACCACAGTGTTCCCCTCCAACAGCTTTCAATGTTGGCATGTGTCCATCCTCTGTACATGAACACATGAGCTGCCTTTGTTTCTGTGGCCCTGTATCAGGTTACTAAGCAAGGCTGCTCTGTGTGTTTAATAGAAATGTTATGCAGGAAAGGCCATGTGGCAGTCTTGAATATATGTTATATACATCCGTAATGTGATACTCGTGAGTTTCCCTTAGAGTCACCGTTTGCCTTATTAGGCCGTCCTCTTGTGACTGCAACCAAACTGGCAAAAGAACTTGGAGATGGAAGGGATTCCTATGACTGGTGTCCTGACTGGATACTGTATACATTACTGTACCTCCGGCTCAAGGATAGGAGCATGATGTACTTGCAGAGTCATGGGCCACCATGGTTTAAGTGCTTTGCTGAGATGAAATGCAGAACCTCAATTTATTATCTTCTGGCATTGATACATGAGGACATACTCATTGCCTTGAATATCACTGTTTATATGAGACACCATAATTTCTTGCGTCAGATGGATGCTTCTGTTGTGGTCAGAGGGC
The DNA here is from genome assembly GCA_015108175.1 of Pelvicachromis taeniatus. NCBI lineage: Eukaryota > Metazoa > Chordata > Actinopteri > Cichliformes > Cichlidae > Pelvicachromis > Pelvicachromis taeniatus. The sequence continues at coordinate 14,145 of VURO01035538.1, read as the reverse complement.
ATTAGTAGCTCGGCTGATTAGTTAATTAGAATGAGTAGGATTAAAAATGGGACTTTTTAGTCATTGGTTCATTCAGTCAATATGTTTACTTGTATATGATATTTTATCCCCTGCTTTAGGACAGTAGTTAGAAAGATGTGCCTTTCTGTCACTCAGTTGTAAGCATTTCACAACAAGAATGAAAGTTTTATTGAATATGAAAAAGCCGCACACACACAGCCTTAGAGTCTTAGATTATAGAGGCGTGGCAGTTGTAGTTTTCCACTCAGTGGATTTTCCATAGAGAACGCGTGCCGCTGGAGAGACTTTTGACTTTATTGCTGGGACTCAGGGGAGCCACTTTGTTGCTGGTTGATGGCTGTGTGTGTGTGAGCAGCACTGGTCTGTAGGGGATGAGCATGGGGCTTGGTGTCCATAAATCTTGCCCAGCACCCCTCCTTCTCTGACACCCTAACCCACCCTACCCTTTCACACACACTCAGAGGAGCAGACATTAAGGCCTGGAGGCCTTGCCAGACTTCCCATACATTCTCTTTAGCTTCTCTTAGCTTAACACTGACCTGCAGCACCCTGAACTAATCATAATGGATGTTGGATGACTTGAGGTGTTCCCCCGACCTGACAAAATTTTAGGTCACTGAGCTGTGTAAGACCAGAGTAGACCACCCATGATGTAAGAAGTTTAAATTACTTTATGACTCAATCAGGCAATGGAGTAAAAATAATTTCACTTGTTTTGATACATAAAAGAACGTCACAACCTTGAAAAAATATTTTCTCTCTATGCCCAGTAATTTTTAAAATCACAAAAACAAAACAAAAAAAATTCACCTAAGCGAGCTTCTTTTTTGCAAAGAATGTCTTTATGACACAGACAATACAATTCAATATAGACTTGACACATGTGTGATCAAATATTAAAAGTCATAACTATATACCTTTAGCAGAGGGTTTTGCCTTTTTAGGTCCTTTACTTGTATTTGTTATGAAAACAGAGACTCTTTAAAAATCAGCTTGACTTAATCTTATTACTAAGCCAATCCATCACAGTCAACAGTCATTTTTATATATATATATTTTTTAAACGGTGGAATTGGAAAAAATGTTGGCAGAGAAAACACACCATTTGTAAAAATTTCTTAATAAAATAGGAATGCGGGAGGACAAAAACGGCTTGGTAAGAATGTTGTGTAGACTCTTTGTGGCTCGTGTTTTTTGCTCAATTTGTTTAGTGTATTTGGCTTCAACGTGTGCTTTCTTCGTGTAATATATGATGGTCTGGTGATTTTAAAATGATTTATTTGTAGAAGGTGGTCTGTTATCAACAGTAAGACAAGCGTGAATTAATCCCATGAAAGTCACGGTTGATACTGGGAAGTCCCGTGAGGCTGCTTATGTGATTTAGCTAGTGGTGTCACTCTTGCCAACTTGCAATGCATCCTAGCCATGAAACACTCTAACAGGAGACTCCACTTTATTACATTAGATTTTATAGCCTTACACCTTTGCAGAACCCAGTGTTTGGCTGTGAGTTTAAAGATGCTGTAAAACTCTCTGAGCAAGACTGTGAAATTGGTGGTGATTGATTTGCTTTTTACTTAATATGCTGTTGTTGTTATCTCTTTACAGCTCCATCGACTGTATCTATAATGCACCAGGTGAGCCGTACTGTTGACAGCATCACCCTCTCCTGGTCCCAGCCGGACCAGCCTAATGGAGTCATCCTAGACTATGAACTGCGGTATTATGAGAAGGTACAATTCATGCACATTGATTTGAACACACACTCTTTACTCTTTACTTGTACTCATAAATGCAAATGATATTTCTTCTTCTCCCTTTTTAGGATAAATAAATGCAGTCACAGGACAGTGTGATACGAAAATTTGTAATCAGCCAAATGCGTGGCGGCAGCAGCACAGAACATTTAGGCATGTAGAAAATGCTAAGACGATCTGCTGAAGTTCAAACCAAACATCAGAATAGGGAAGAAAGTGAATTTAAGTGGCTTTGGACGTGGTGTGGTTGTTGATGCCAGACGGGCTGCTCTGAATTTTTCAGAAACTGCTGATGTACTGGAACTTTCCCACATAACCATCTCTAGGGTTTACAGAGAATGGTCAGAAAAAAGAAAGTATCTAGCGAGCTGCAGTTCTCTGGGTTATACTGATGACAGAAGAGAAAATCAAAACTGCTTTAAACTATTGGGAAGGCAATAGCATCTCATTACAGCCAAGGTATGCAGAAGAGTGTCTCTGTACGCAAACGTTGAACCTTGAAGCAGGGGCATGGGCTATAGCAGAGGAAGACCACACAGAGTGCCACTCCTGTCAGCTAAGAACAGGAAACTGAGGCTACAATTAGCACAAACTCACCAAAACAGGACAATAAAATATCAGAGAAATGTTGCCTGGTCTGATCAGTCTGAATTTCTGCCAGAATTTGGCATAATTAACATGAAAGCATGGGTCCATACTGCCTCATATCAAATACTGCTGATGGAGGTGTAATGATATGGGCACATTTCTGTGGCACACTTTTGAACTAACTGAGCATAGTGTAAACAACACAGCATGGGTCCAACTAGGTACTAGTAATGTATATCTAATGAAGTGGCCAGTTAGAGTAATTTGTTAAACTGTTTTTTAATTGTTTGTTCATTTAAATTCAGAATGTCTCTCCGCAGTAGATCCTATAAAGCTTGTATAAAGAGCTTGTCAAAATATCTTAGAACTTCTGCTCATTCTCTTTCATTTACAGAGAATGAGCAGAAGTCACTGGGAAAGGAAGCCATGGTCAGGCCTGCAGCACAGCCACTGGGGACTGATGCAGACTTGTGGTTAAAACAATGGTGCACTGACTGCTGTAAAAATAGTTTCTAAGGGGCAGGCTCCACCAAATCGGCATACTTTCTCACAAGAACACTTGAAGTGAGAAACGTGCATTGATTTGAGCAGAATGTTCACTTAAATACATATAGCCATTCACAGACAAAACGACACGCGCACACGTATTTGCACACACATAAGCAGCATTTGTCGAGCTTTTGTCTACATGCTGAGCCATTCCACTTTTGAGTATAATTCCTTTTTCTGACACTGCTGGAGAAAACTGTCAAAACAATCGTCTTGACCCCTGCTGTGACTCAGAAGTGTGCGCTGAGCACTGCATTGAAGGGAGCGGTTAAAAGAGTCTCTGCTCTCAAACCTGTCAGCTTTCTGGAGAGGAAGAGTGTGGCGGTGAAATACAACTCTGATCATCAGAACGTATGGCTCAAAGAAGCCGACTGACCTAGAACTGCCACCAACTCTACCTTAACTGCGGCTGTTGGAGCTCTTTCAGTCATGCTTCTTTATTAAACACCACATTATTTTTGTGATAGCAAATGATTCATATTAGTTCTCTTGAGGTTACCTTGAGAAAAGTAGAGAAGTCAGGAAATTTATCAATGCTTTTTTTTTCCTGCACTGTTCTAGCTCCAAACATTGAAGGTACCATGTGATTAATATACACACAGTTTAAAACAACACAGCGTGATGAATGAAGACAAGAAAACATATACATATATATATATTTTTTAAATTCTCATAAGTGCTAGATGCTGCGCTTGTCGATACTATTGAGTTATTTGTCTCCTCTGAGTCCTACTTTAATACAACATGTAATTTATTCACGAAGTAGTTCATAATTCCTAGTTTTTTCATTAAGACTGTTATCACTGATGTTCCAAAATGTAACTTTTTTTTTTCTTTAACATGTTGTTTTCTTGCAGGACCAATCAGAATATAACTCTACCGCTATCAGAAGCCAGACCAACACGGCCGTCATCCGTAGCCTCAAGCCAGGAAGCATCTACGTGTTCCAGGTCCGGGCCCGCACTGTAGCTGGGTTTGGACGCTACAGTGGCAAACTGTACTTCCAGACCATGACTGAGGGTGAGAATTCAGCCAGTGTTCACCAGAGCACGCAGAGCTGTTATCACCTTTCATGCGTGGCCTCCCGACACACCATGTTGTATAGTATGAATTCAGACAGCTGCGGGAATGCGAAGGAAGCATGTTGTGGCGTAAACAATCCCGATACTCCAAAACCATATAAAGACAGGCCTTGAAGTCATATTCTTATTTTCATCGTGTACTTTTTTCAGTATTAAGAAATCTTAAATATTTAATTTGTATAATAATTGCTATCTTCCTTATTCATCGCCCCAGATTTCTTTCCTTTATGTGTTGTTAAACAGATTTCTTCATGAAAAGAACAAATTTTTCAAAACTTTTTTGTTTTTGAGCTTTCAAGTAAAAACCGCCATCTTATCTTTGTGCTGCGATACAACTAAAGACGAAGAACATTTAGAAGAGATCAGTGGAAATGTTTAATTTTAGAACCAAGTCTGGGTTTTCCCCCTCTGAACATCATATTTCCAGTGCCTGCGGTGCAGTCTTCAGCCTTTCATACAAATATCCTTGATGCCATGCTAATGATACAGGTATCAAACTGTCTCGTACCTGTAAATATTGTGTAAACAGAGATTATAACGTGTGTGTGTGTTTGAGAGAAGATGAAAGGAAAAATGACTAGCAAACGAAAAGTTTTTAAAAACCTAAAAAACAGAAACTACTGTGCTTGTAACTATATTTTTGAAACTGGGGTTTCAAAACAAAAGCACAGATGAATTAGTCATTCTTTAATTCTTAAACTGTATCCACATCAAAGTAAAAGAAAATACAAGAAAATACAGAGAAATTATTAAATCAGCAAATTCTCAGCAGAGTTCCAGCAACCTATAATAATCCAGCACATTTCTTCAGACATCAGCACACTATCAGTCACTTGCACTAACTTTATTCTTGACCAATGATTGAAGACTCCAAAGAGTTTATTACATGTTATTAATGATTTAGGCAACACTTCCAGCCCCACACATCTTTGTAAATAATAAAAATAAATAATAAAAACACGGTGTAGTTGTAAATAAAATCTTGTAGGTGAATAATGTTCATTAATACATTTGTTTTTTTTTCTACTAGCACTTACATTACATCGTTTTATGAACTATTTATGAAATGCCATATACTGTATCACAGGAAAAGCTGTAGGGAACACGCGCACCCATTTGTCTGGAAGATTGCAAAGTTGTTTATCAATCGTGGTACTCAAGAAAAGAATCTGGCGCCGGGTGCTGTGTGCGCATTCAGTAGCTGGTTTCCCATTTTTGGCTGCCTGATCAGTCTGGGTCTCACCCAAACATGCTCTCTCTCCTCACTTCACACACTTTCTGCCAGATGATTTGTCCATATCTGTGGCATCTGAACACATTCACTGCGCTTTGGAAAATGGTGCATGCAACCCGTCAAGATGCCAAAATGCTCATCGGTTCACCCAGCCGTATGTCTGTCTGTCACCCATTGCTCCCTCCATATGCAGTGGCTTGCCCATATGTTTCAGCTTGTGACTCTGCGTGCGTGGGTGTGTGTATTTTTATGTGCACACACATGTTTTATCTGTGTTTATCTATATATCTTTTTTCTTTCTAAAGAGGAATACAACACCAGCATTCAGGAGAAGCTGCCTCTCATCATTGGTTCAGCAGCTGCTGGGTTGGTGTTCCTCATTGCGGTGGTTGTCATCATCATCGTCTGTAATCGGTGAGTCAGTCCTGACACAGAGTTTATTAAACTGCTTGCTGATATAATGTCTGGCTTGCAACATGAACACTTTTTATTTCTTCAGTTTTTATTAGGAAGCTTACTCAGGGTCGTGGCTTCATAAATGTGATTTTGCAGCGATGAAAACAATTTGATTAACATATATTAATTCTTAATAAGTTTCAGTCTTGCAGCAGCAGAAATAATATGTAAAAGTCTGGATCTCTGAAATCAGAGCTCTGTAGATGCTCACGCTCAGAGGGTGCCAGGAGTTTATAATGCAAGATTAAGGATTCGGTTCTCATTATGGCCGCTTAAATTTAAAGTGTAGCCATCCACCTGTACAGCATTTTAATTCAAAGAAGAATGTTCAAGATGAATTTCTCAATGTTGTATGGAAGATTTAACCCTGTTTTTTTCTTTTTCACTATGTGGCACACTTAGTTACAAGTTGGATTCATAAGCAGAAACTATGAAGTGCATACCTGCAGTGCTAAGTAACAGATACTTGATTTTCACTCATAAAAAACTGGAGCACTTTTTTTTTGTAGCAGAATTTGGACATTGTAACAGTCTCTTGTGTCTTGTTTTTGGTGAAGGCGTCAAGTATTTATTGGAAGATCTGCAGAAATTGGCAATACCTGATATTTCTGTATTTATTTTAAATCTGCGAAGAAGACCTCTGTCACGTTCTCTGTGATGTTACTGATTTTGTGATGGAGGACGCAACCCCTAGTACAAGCTTATCTAATTGAAAATTGGTATTTATGTGATTACCAAGTATACCCCCCCTCATTATATTAACCTTCAGCGGGGGGGGATAGGCATACAGATTCATGCAGCTGCCCAACTGTTGTGTACTGGAAAGAAAATCGAATTAGTAAGACTGCATAGCTGGATACCTTTCTCAGTACAGCAAAATGCTTCTGTGCTCACCAAGTCCTGGCTTGCAGGAGTTGGTATCTCTTCAGTTTAGGTAGACCTGGGGCTGTTTGATTTGTTTCTCTCCTCCTCCCTGCTCCCTTTCCTTGAACCAGCGCTAGAGTTCTTTGTCTTTCCCCCAGGAGGCGTGGCTTTGACAGGGCAGATTCAGAATACACAGACAAGCTGCAGCACTACACCAGTGGCCACAGTGAGTAAACCATCACTCCTCTCTGCTTGTGGTCACTATTGTTTCCTCCTCCTGCACCAGACACACCTGTCTCCATGACTACCATGTCGCATAGTCATCTCCATGGCTATCACTCAGACCTCATGCTGCCACACACACCTGTCTCCATGGCTACCACCTTGCATGCTGGTGTCCTTGGCTACAGCCCTGCACAGCACCCCATTATTTGCTCGTCCCCACTTTGTTATTTGGATCTGCTCACTCAGAGCCTGGATTTAACCACATCAAAACCAGTGTTCCAAGTGTGTGTGTGTGTGTGTGTGTATGTGAGTACTGTGAAACACATTTCATAGTTAACTAAATCCATTGTGCCAGAAATAGGTCAGTCTTTACTCACGTTAAGGCCATTAGCATGCTAATGCACGTGAGTCATTTGTCATTGTTAAAAAATTCAAAAGACTCTGAATGAATGAAATTACTCGATGATTTTCTTCTTTTTCAGGCAGTATAATATCATAGGGACAATAATGCAGAGATAAATCTGTGAAAGAGGGCTGAGGAGTAATTTCACCATTGCTTCATCTAAGATCTTAAAGCTAATCTGTCTCCTTCCTGCATGATTAGAGAAACAGATCCGGTTTTGATCTTTAGTTTATGACCTAATCTAAATTTGTTTATTTTATTTTGTAATTACCACTCTGCTTCATCCTTTTTTTCCTCTTCTTTTTTGTAAAATCCTCTCATGCTGTGTAAAGGATTCTCGTTTAGTTCAGTTTCACTGTGCCAGCGAAAGGCTTGGGTATTTCACAGCTATTAACATCAGAAGCCAATGTGTCTTTGTGCATTCTGTCCTCACACCAGTCACAGATCTGACTTCTGCCCTTGCTCCTGGTGGTCTTTGCCATCGCATGAAGGTGGTCTGTTAAACAGTGCTACAGCTTGGGAAGAGATTTTAGAGTTTAGTAAAGGGGTGGGGTGGGGGGTTCCTGGTAAGATCGTCTCCATCTGTTCATCTCTGCACCGTGTTTCTTCAGCGTTGTGTGCCAGGTTTTGAGGCAGTCTGCTAGCTCGGCTAGCTCTGCAGTGGACCATTAGCTCTGTATCCATTCAAATAGCCTCTGGCTTGATGTGTAGGTATGAGCTTAATAATCGGATTTAAAACTTGGGACACTTAAGTCCCTGAACGCTTAAAAGCCACCTTAAGCCAATTTACCTGGCACTGGGGCTTAGGATAGCCAATTTATTTCTTGGAGTGGGGCTAAGAAATTCTGATATATGGTCCAGGTTTCTTTCCTGGGTGTTAATGGCACTATGACTCACAGGAGATTATATATATATTTTAACCTGCCTTTTCATAGGACTGGAGGTGCCATGTCCTTGCTGCCTGAATAGCCATGCACAGTAGCCATGAGGCACTACTTATAACCTCTATTTGTAACTACACTACTGCTTCCATCTTTCAACCTTCATCGCTTGAGTGTCACACCAGAATTCCCATAATTGTACAGGAGTGTGTGAATGCAAGGTGAATTGCTTGTTAATGTGCCTCACTGCATTTGGCTGTCAAGCCACAGCAGTGTAAGCATGACCACAAGAATCAAATATTATAGCTGTGCTTTCCTTTTTTACAAGTGACTCCAGGAATGAAGATTTATATTGATCCGTTCACATATGAGGACCCCAATGAGGCTGTGAGGGAGTTTGCAAAGGAGATTGATATATCCTGTGTGAAGATTGAACAGGTCATTGGTGCAGGTAATGGAAAAATCTGACTGAAACGTGGACAGAATTCGCCGCAATGTTTGCTGATTTCTAAATAGAAGTTGATGCAAACTTTAATTACACAATTCTTTCTATGCAACCTCTTTGCAGGAGAGTTTGGGGAAGTGTGTAGTGGCAACCTAAAGCTTCCAGGTAAAAGGGAGATGTTTGTGGCGATAAAAACACTGAAGTCTGGCTACACAGAGAAGCAACGGCGAGACTTCCTGAGCGAAGCCAGCATCATGGGCCAGTTTGACCATCCTAACGTGATTCATCTGGAAGGTGTGGTCACCAAGAGCAGTCCTGTCATGATCATCACTGAGTTCATGGAGAATGGGTCTCTGGACACTTTCCTCAGAGTAAGGGTCTACATATTTGCATTATTTAGTGTGGGTCTCATCTGTAATAGATTTTTGTCTCAAGATTGCACTTGTGATTTAGTCTCTTTCTACTAATTTTAATTTATGTGGTCTACATAGTACTAAATTAGATCATTATTGCAGTGATTTATGTTTGCTGCTTGTTGCATGGTTAGCCGTATGTTAATAATGACAAACTGCCAGTAATTCAGACTGATTTATGAAACTGAAAGCTCTTTATTGCAGCTGTTTTGCTAACAGTAACTTTAACTTCACACACTGACAAGATGAACTGCTTCACTGCTTTGAAGCTTAGAGGTCTCAATTCAGGGCTTTTATTGTGACAAGCCTAAAAACTGATGTGATGGTATTAGTAGAGTGAGTTTTTTGACAACAGTGTCTGTTACACTAGACAACTGCTGAGTTTCCTGCTAACTACCTGTCAAAAACTGACAAGAGGCAATCACCCCTACTATGAAAAGAGCATATTATTATCAAGAAAATGAGTTTTTCTTTTTTTTAAAACATTTTTTAGTTGTTATGCCAAATCACGGAATTAATGCTAATTAGCTCCACTTCAGTAAATTTACCTCTAATGGTTGTTGAAGAAACGAACAGTTGTCAGTTTGAAATGTTTTAGCATCTCCTGATTATTAATGCACTGTTAATTACAGTTTGTGAAGTTCTTCTCAAAATTTAAAATTGCAGCTTTTGCATTTTGTAAGTAGGGTGTTTTTCAGATTGCGGTGTTAATATGAAAACGTGAATCATTCAGCCATATTCGTTTGTTGGTTATTTACATGCATGACAAACGAGAATACTAAATGGTATTTGCACATGGACACGTGCATGCAAACACACACTGACAGTTACACAAGTACTCAAATAATTTGATGTCATTTATGCACTCGTTTAGTCTTAGTTCAAGGAAATATTATTCGTAAAATCTCTCCTGTTTTGTCAGAGAGTTACATAGTGTTCGAAATTGTTCTCATCAATCATCACACACTGAATGTGCGTTCACCCCAACACTATCTTTTACTCAGAGTTTCTCTTCAAAGAACCAATAATAAATATTGACACTTTTTAAGGTAGACTGCAGCACTGTTTGTGTACTTTTAGATTTTTCTTGTCTTTACTTTGCGTTTGCAGCTCATTGTGTAGAAAGAGTAATGTGTATGGATGCACATACATATCAGATTATAGATGCAGAGACCCTCCCACCCACCACTCCTTGACAAGAAATAAGGAGTGCTCCCAAGATTTTTAATTTTCATAATCTTAACCAGAGAAGGATATTACAATGAGGCAGGCATGCTCTGCCATTTACAACCCCCATAAATAATTAAGATACTTTGCTAGAGTTAAAATGAGATGTCAGATGTTTAAAAATGATCCTGGCTATGAGATGAGATATCAGACAAACCTTTACCATCTGTCTTGGGATGTGAGTGAAATAAAAACGCATCTTGGACTAGTAATTTTTTTTTTTTTTTTTTTTATGGATTCATCTAGCCTTATTGCTTAATTTTCATTTTCTCAGTGAGCACCAGAACCACTGCGTTTCTTCTTTATTTCTGTGTATTCTATGATATTTTGGTTCATTATTAACTACCAGAGAACAGTCTCTATCTCTTTAAATGATATCCACCAGTTTAACTTTCCTCGGCCAAGACTGCATTAAAACCATCCTTAAGAAACAAACATCCAAGCTTCTGTCAGCATACTGCTCAGACTGGTTTCAAAATCTTTATTTGCATTCTGCCTCTGACCTCTGAGAAGGAAAGGATCGTCTCTTTTTGGAATTTGATCTTGTGGTTCAGGGTGTTTGTGTATATTTAGATCTTTGCTAAACATATTTGACAGCACATTGTACTCAAAGGAACAGGGAACGCCTGCAACGCCTCACGGTGACAGTTTATGACAATAGTTGCTGACAGTGTCAAAGCCTGTGAACATGGTTTGTGTCTTCTCTGAGGTGATTGGTGGGCGGTTGTTTAAATGGTCACTGCAATGAGCTGCCTGCAGGAGGACTGTGTCCCCTGCTGCCTGCTGCAGCAAACCTGCAGCAAGGTAGGGAAGGAATAGATCGATCAGAGCTGGGGGTTGTGTCTGTGGCTCAATATGAGGTGAGAATGTACAAAAAATGAAATTCTGTCTCTAATGTGAAACACTGCTTTCATATCAGTCGCACTAGACCTTCATTCACAAATTCATGGGTATTACTTCCAGTTAGTCTGACCCCAAAGACTTTGGAGGAATCTTTCCAATTAAAGTATATGCAAACATAGCTTTCAGATGAGGTGGCACTGTGTATTTGTGAGAAAAGTTTCATGAATAATGCATTCTGCTTAATTGCTGTGGTACACAAGGAGGAGCAGCTTGATGTGAGGAGAAGCATCCACTCGGCTAATGAGCAGCAAAGTGTTTGAAAGAGAAATGGGCTAGAGGAATTTGGCTGTGCTCTGGGCCTTGTTTGCCTGCCCTTCCAGTTCCACTTCTTAGCCTTTTTGTCTGTTCACACCCAGCTCCGAGCTCCCATGCACCATCCTGTGGAATCTTTTGTTTTCCGGGCAGCGTGGTGGGTGGTGGGGAGAGTGCAGGTGTGCACAGTTGGAGGCACAGCTGCACCACAGCTCCAGACGCTCCCCACGTATGGGGTAAAGCCCTAACCAAACCAGGGCGGGGAACAGCTGTAGACTGCCAGCCAGACCTAGCTTAGTCCTGCCCTGCCGTGCTGAGCCGAGTTGCACAAATCCAAACATTGTCTTCAATGTGTTTGTTAAAGGAAAGCCAATACGTTACAGTAACTGTCTATGCTGACATTATGGGGTTGGGTTCCAGGCAGATCTATACATGTTTTGTTTTTCATATATAACCTAACTATATTAAACTAAAGTGTGAATTGGTAGCACATTTTTAGCAGAGTGTGTAACAGTTGGAAGAAAGAAAATAACATTATTTATATTTGCATCTATGAAAAGAGATTAGAATCTTTTTAAATTGTATGCAACAAAATAAAAGCTTGAAGCATAACAAATGTGACATTTCAACACCACTGCTCTTCATCACCAGTGGTGCTTGAAATGTCACATTTTATTTGGTACATCAAATAGATGATGCCTGCAGTGTATGAGCACAGCACCTGTCCGTTTTGGATGTATTTTTTCTGACAAAGTCCTTTTAGGTATAGTCTTCTTGAGTCTTAAGCTGGACACTCGTAACATTTTTTTTTCCAAAGTTTAATAAAAAGTTTAAGGCAAGACGGTGAAAGTTTTTTCTAAATATTAAACCACGACTGATGATCCCCAAAACACTTTTTTTTTTTAAAACTTGGTTGAGAAATTATAAATCTGAAGTTGAATTTGCTCTGATGGCCTAACTGTATGCACATATTGTCCCACTGTGAACCAGAATGTCTCCTCTTATGAACCCCTCCATGCAATACGCAGTTGTAACTCAATATATCTCTTTTACAGCAAAACGATGGGCAGTTCACGGTGATCCAGCTTGTTGGTATGCTACGCGGCATCGCCTCGGGCATGAAATACCTTGCCGACATGAATTATGTGCACCGTGACCTTGCTGCCCGAAACATCCTGGTCAACAGCAACCTTGTGTGCAAGGTGTCAGACTTCGGCCTTTCACGCTTCCTCGAGGATGATACGTCGGATCCTACTTACACTAGTGCTTTGGTATGAAAGAATCAAGTCTTACCTTCACCTAATGAGACACAAGACACACAAACAATCAATAAAACTGTGTCTTCTAAATAATATACATGAATGTGCAAATGACCACGTGGCTTCCATTCATCTGCTGCTGGCAGAAAGTTTTATAGGTTATTTTAAGGGTTAAATCAAGCTCTGACGTGCATACTTAAGTGCACTCCCAGACTGCTTCCCTATCAAGACAAATATCACCCCTTCACCCATTCTTTACTTCCTCCCTCTCCAGTATTTCATGTACCACACTTTCCTCCCAGGGGTTTTGTTATATCCATCTCCCAGTTTGGATTACCATCAGCATTGTTGCCATGAACAGTGTCTCTCTCCGGAGCCAGGACACTGTGACGGTCAGGTTTCGGTCTTGCGTCTTTCGCTGAGGTTGTGCCCTTTGTGTTCACAGGGAGGGAAGATCCCTATCCGATGGACTGCACCCGAAGCTATCCAGTACAGAAAGTTCACCTCTGCTAGTGATGTGTGGAGCTATGGGATTGTCATGTGGGAAGTCATGTCCTACGGAGAGAGGCCTTACTGGGACATGACTAATCAAGATGTATGTATTTAATTTTTGCTCAAGTAATTTTTAAATTGGCCGTTCTTAATTCTTTAGACAAAGTTCCTCTTGAAACATTTTAAATGAGGCCTCACTACACGTACATTTTTGGCTTTCTGAGTTTCATTACAGCCTCAAATTCCTTAGAGAGGCATTTTGTCATCGTATCTGCTTTCCCTTAGCTAAACAGCAGCTTTCACACATGGGCTTTATATGAAAATTTCCCCGCACTCACCGCAGAGCCGTAATCAGATCATTTGAAATGCACAGCCCTGCTCAGTGGACAATTTCTGCTCTTGACTGGAGCCTCCATTTTCTATCTCCCTCTGGGTAGTGGAGGAGAGAGCAAATTATGGGGAGAGAGATAATGAAAATAGTTTCAAATTGAAAGTGAGAACACTAATGTGCTAAGAGGGACTGAGGACCTCAACAGTTATCTTATTAGCAGCTCCAGATAGTGTTTCTGCTCCATCGGGGTCCTCGTTTGGAGGTCTCATGAATGAGATTAATCTGGGTCTGAATGGAGCTTCTTTAATGGTCCTGATAATGAGCAGGGGATTGGGCATCCTTGTCACAAGTGTCCTCTGAGTTGTTTCACTCTGTTAACCGTGCACCACCTCTGTGCGCTCCCTCGACCAACAACATCCATGGCACACGTCAGACATATATTTAAGGTGGTTTAATGGGGAGAAAGCATTAAATACATTTTAAAGGCCGGAGATTAAGTCACTGTTGGCAGAGTGTAAGGGGAAATGTGAAGCTGGTGGAATAAGGTTTATGTTCCTACTGACCTAACTAGAGTTTCACACCTCTTCAAAATTGGAATTAATATAGTGAGTTCTGTACAAAAATATTCCACACACACACACACACACACACACACACACACATATATATATATATATATATATATATATATATATATATATATATATATATATATATATATAATAAAAATATATAAAAAAAAAAAAATATAAAATATAGAGAA
>VURO01035537.1:0-13936 GCA_015108175.1 Pelvicachromis taeniatus | reverse complement strand
ATACTTTTTTTTTGCTCATTACCTGTTTTCACTTCTTGTTATCGTAGAGAATACATTCAAGATGAGTTATGAATCAGCATGTCATTAGTTTGAAATTCAAATCTATTTTCGCACCATGTTGTGCTCATTTACGACCACTATTGTAGAACAGCTTTAATAATCCATAATAAAATGCAAACAAGCATGGTTATGTTTGTCTCTAGTTTCAATTGATATGCATATAGAAAACTTGTATGATCAATTTTATAATTATTAAGTTAATATTCAAGGGAAAATTGTTTTGCTTTTTTTTTTTCTTGTTAGATTCGAACAGCATGGATGCTAATTGCTGATTGATATAATGGTCTTACATGGATGCCTTCAAAGTGTTGCTTGTGCTACTTGTTAGCGCTTGTTGCACAGCGACAAGGCAATGAGAGGAGGTTTGTTTTAATATGTGTAACTATTAGTTTAATGAAGACTTGGTTATTATGCTCATATTGTAAAACTCTATAATCCAACATACAGGGTAGGGTTAGATTTACATGTAACCAAAACTACAGTACATCCCATCTCTTCACTTTTCAGCTTTCCGTCTCTCGGATTTGTTCACTGGCTTTGCTCCATTCTTATAGCCAATGTAAACATCTTCAGACAAGCTATTTTATTATGAGTAACAGTTTCTTTTATGACTTTTATTATGTTTATAGCAATATTTTTGCTTACTTACTCTGATAACATGACAATATGTATTCCAAAAGCTTAGTAATAAATAGGACCTTACCAAAATTACAAAGTAATGTGGTTGCAAGCATTATCCAAGCTACAATCTGACAGTTGTAAAGGTGTAACACTAAGAAAAGAGAGTTTTCATTAATTCTGCTTCTTTTAATTTTAAAAGTATTCGCAATAACAACATGCAGTTACTGTAGCTACTTTAAACAAGTCAAGCTAGCAGTTTTCAAGGCCACTATAGCCTGTTTTCATTTTAGTTATTATCAGTGGCCCTTTTGTTTCATGCACTCTTTGCCTCCCGCCAGCTTGGCATATTTATGGTGATGAGGATGGCATAGATGAGAACGGCTGTTTTTCAGTAATACTGTTGGTGGTGAAACAAAGGTGTTGACATTGCAAGATAACTATAACAAACCAAGCCAGAACAAAATAAAAGAGGAAACTTTTCTCCTAAGATCACCACTGCATAACCACTCATTAACCAACACTAGTTAATGAGTGGTTTAGTAGTCAGGGAAAGAGCTGGTATGATGGTAGAACTCAGCTGCAAGACTTTTCACTCACAATATTTGGTATTATTTTATTCTATTTTGTACATTATTTTATTCTATTTAGATAGTACTTATTCTATTGTATATAGTATTCACTTCTATTTTGTATAGTATGTTATTCTGTTTTATCTTATTCTTCTCTATTATGTTTTCTCTTAATTTTTACTGCACTTTCTGCTGTGACCAAAACATTTTCTACGTGTGGGACTAATAAAGGTTTATCTTATTGTATCTTATCTTCTTGACCACGAAACTGATGTTTTTTGAATTCCAATATATTATGAACCTGAATTTCAAGGTTAGGTGAGAAGGGTTAGGTGAGGAGAGACCTTAGCGGGTGATTCTAAGACGGTCAAAAGTCTGCACTAAAGCTTTGTGTCACTCTGTTTTGCACTGAGAGTCCTGCCAGTCGGAGGAAAGAAAGAAAGTGTTGTCAACAGCTTGAAGGATGTGGGGGTTTATTGAGCTGGAAAATGGCTGCTGGTTAGTGTCCTGGGCTAAGTAAATGATATAAAAGCCAATCCCAGTGTCTTAATGGCCTTCATTCTTCTCGGAGGGGGTGTAGGTAATTATAAAGTTCATTACAGTAATGAGATAGGCAGCGTTTGAGAGAGAGCCATCAGTAACTGGGTTGAGACATAGTGATACAACTGTTGATCAAGTCACTGTAACAGGATGTGAATGAGGTTAAGACAAGTTCTGATGATGTCATTTGTTCCTAATGTTTCTTCTTTCATTCTGACATGATGGATAGACCTTTAAGTGACTTTCTATTAATGTGTTTTAGTTTTCTATGTAGGATCCTCACTGTAATCCTGGGATCATGCTGTGTCTCATGTCATGCTGTTAATGTTACACATGCCTATTTAACACACAGTTGCATAGTTTAAGAATGATATAGAGTGACACTGCTTTATTTTTAAATTGCAAAGACAAAAGATATACATGGAGTGCGTAATTCTTAACATATTAGACGTGAAAGAAGCATTTTTTCTATCATATGCAGTGCGACTGCTTCCTTTTTTCTATGTGTGCTAGCATCATATTAGTGCCCTACTGCATATCCCGTAACACACATTTGACATTAGCACTCGTCAGTGACAACATGCATAACTTGAATAAGGCCACAGTCTAGTTTGTTGCCAAAGCGGGACCTTTTAAATGGATCTAAAACATTCAGAAACATCAGAAATGGATAAGGGGGTAGGTAAGGAGCTGACCTTAAAGGGCCAGTTAGCCAATTTTTTCTTCAGGCATAGTTTTTGATCTTTATTGGCAGAGAAAAGGAGGTTATTAGTATTAGTATTATTAGGATTATTAGTCAGACATCATTTAGAAAATGATGTGAATTCAAGGTGCCAAACAGTAGCATTTACAGTAGCACTTAAAGCAAAACTGTAGTAATGCAGATGATGATTCATGTTGTGCCTCCATTTTTCTGTATAAATTATTAAATGATAAACTAAAGTACAAACTGCATTCATCCTCATCTTATGGAAGAGAGTTGAATATTTGAGATGTTGAAGAGTCAAGCTACACCTGCACATAGATATGTAAGCCAAGCTAGGACCCAAAACCAGGGTACAGATTTTATCATTGCGTGCTACTTGGGCATCATTTGTTCAAAAGTAACATCAATCACATTGTTGGAATCTAGGACTCTAATGGTTGTTCCAGGACAACTTCCTGGTGGTACAGATTGAAACTTTTACAAATTTACTGGGAATGCTCAAACGCATCATTACTCTTAAAACTCATTACATTTAATGAACTCAGTTCAGCTTTTTAACTAAACCACATTTGCTTGCAGGACTAATGGTTGCAACCATTCTTATCTTGATAAATTAAAACCAAATTGTAAAAACTAAACAATGTAAAATCTTTTTTTTTTAAACTTTAAAACTGCTTGCAATTTGGATCGTTTCATTTACAGGTCTACTTTTTCTGCTTTCAGAAAATCAGCAAAGACATTTAGTTTGTCCATTGCAAACAGTCCAACAAATAGTAATGTAATAGTAAATGCTAGCCTGTTGGATGACCTACTGATGTATCGTCCACAGACTTAAGGCATATGCTTACAGACTCAAAAACACCAGCATCAAAAAACTGCAATACAATAGTGTTCTGCAAATCCTCATACTATTATTACATTTGCAGTTTTTTACCAGACTTATCTGTACAGTTACACCAGCTATCTGCTACCTGTGTGAGCGGCTGAAAAAGCTTTGAGCAAAGTTTTACTTTGACGATAAAGAGGGAAAAAGAAGAGTACAGAAAGAAGACTCAAGTGGTTCTCTCACAGAGCGATAGAACATTAAGCTGAAATAATGGTTCATTTTGACTGTGACTCAGCCTGTATAAAATATGCCTGATTTCCACTGTGAATAATACCAGCTTCTGCAGGCTGATTTATCGAAAAGGAGGGCTACATTTGTAATAAAGCAGAAGAAATTATTGCCTAGTGTTAATATTGGAGATTTGATTGAAACGGATACAGAGGCCATTGAAAATTGGACAGTAAATCACTATGTTCCAGATAGGCTTGCTATTCTGTGAGGCTTCCACAGATATTGACAGATAATGTTTCTCCTCCTTTTGTTTTGATTGGTCATTACAGAAATCTTATTTTCATCAGCATTTCTTTAGCCATGACAGTATTTTGAACTAGGCACTGTGCCCTGCAATTTTGTGCTTAGGGCAAACATGTAGCATATGGTAAGTGGAATGGTACTCAAGACACTTTCTACTGCAAGTCTTCTTCACACAGATTCATACACCCCTTTCATTTATGCATAAGGACTTTCTAACATTCGCCCACACAAACACACGCTGATGGATGCATCAGTAACAACTAAGGGTTTGGTGTCTTGCCCAAGGATTATTTGGCTTATGGAGGAGCCAGGGATTGAACCACCAACTTTCCCATTGGTAGATAGTCTGCTCTTATATAAAGGACCCATGACAATGTATGCAAAATGTATGCATACGTATGCAAAGTTCTACGTTTCCTTTAAGTGCAAGGGTGACTTTCAATATATTTGTTTTAATGGATGTTTTCAATTTGTTCATAAACAACCTGAAAAAAAAAAAAGTACCTCAAATGAAAAGTTTTTGCTAAAATGATAAAATTTGATAAAGTACAATGTACTAAATTTAAGTTAGTCATTTAATTAAATTTAATCACATAAAAACATATTTTAACACAATACATTTAAATCATTAGCAATTATTTAACATTTGTCCTATAGTTTGGCTTTTATCCCATCTCTGTCTGGCCTTTTCTCTTTCCCCTCAACCCCAACCAGTCAGGGTGGATGGCTGCTCCTCCCTGAGCCTGGTTGTGAACCACATTTTTCCCTCTATAAAGGGATGTTTTCCTTCCCACGGTCACCGATTGCAGTGGGGTTGTTGGGGTTTCTTTTTCATATTGCAGGATCTTAACCTTATAATATAAAGCACCTTGCCGTGATTTGGCACTGTATCAATAAAACTGAACTGAATTTAAAAGAATAATAACAACAGCGAAGCAGTTGTTATTTGTGTTTGCTTGTTTGTGTTTCTCTGTAAAAAGAAAAAAGGCGTATGAACGCCTAATGTCTCTCCACATAAGGTCTATGGAGGTTTCTTTGTCTACTATTGCTTTGCTGAGAGCAGTGAATAAAATAACCTTGAGATTGAGCAAACTGATACCAAATAATAACAACAAAAATTACACAGATTTCCTATAAAACTAAAAGTAGAAGAAGGCCCGAGGCAGACTAGTTGATTTTCACTAACTTCAGTTAATCTGACAGCAGGCTGTAGCCTCACGAGACCATAACAACGTGGTATCATTCTTTTCATTTTATTCACTACAAATGGTGATCAGTCACTTAACTGAGGTGTGTTCTGTAAGTAAATATGTCATGTACTTGAATTTATCTAAAGAATATAAAGCATAGTCTATGTTCTGAACATACACAATGTTCACAGAGACAATCCAGGAAAATGATTAGCTCTCTGACCATTTTACCAGTTTTTTGTTTGAAGACATAAAGTATTTAATTTTATTTAAACAGAACTGGTATATATATAATGGAAAATACATTATAAATATGGCAATGGTAAATGGACTGATTCTTATACAGTGCTTTTCTACTCTCCCAGAGCACTCAAAGCGCATCATGCCACATTCACACATTCACACAAGAAGTTGTTTTCCTTATGCTTTTAAGCACTTTCTAGCTAACATTCACGCACATTCATTCATACTCCAATGGAAGCATTGGAGAGAAACTTGGAGTTAGTATCCTGACCAAGGATATTTGGCATGGGGAGCCAGGGATTGAACCAAAGAGCTACAGTCACTCTTTAAATATCACACAGATCCAGTTCGGCAGAGTTTGTGTCATTCAGTCCCCCCCCCCAAAAAAAAGTGTTATTATTAAATGAACAACTACATTGTCCAAAAGAAGTATTCAGTCCCACAAACTGTACTCCTTTTCTCTGAGGCCCGAGACCAAATAATATGTAAACATGCGCCGTCTTTTCATGTTTCATGTTATATGCTCTCCAACAGACTGTAGAAAAAACTCTAGTTTAGAATATGCTTGTTTAGAACTGATTATGTTTTCCGTATCCAAACAATCCTCTACATTATGTATTTAGTAATATGCTTGCACGCTCCAAGTATCACAAATGCAGATGCATATTTACCATGTCAATAAACCCATTACAATAGATTTTAATTCCCTAATGCTGATAGAGGAGAACGAGGGAGCAGCAGAGAGGACACACTGCTGTAGCGTGGAGATCATTAATTGCCCATGACTCTGACTGTGTCCTCCCTTTACCAGAGTGGCCTGACACTGGCAAATCAATACTCACTGTTGGCTGATTATAGCAGGAACATCCTCCTTTTGCAGACGTCTGTGCCTCATCCTGATCAATAGTTTCAGTGAGGGACAGCTGTCTCTAATATATACAGGTATCCAAAGGGATTATCATAAGGTTGTATGCAGATGATTGCAGGAATACAGAGAGTACGTAGCTAGTAATACTTTTATGTATAGTCATAAATGCCTTTTATTTTTTGTCTATATTATTTTATGGATGCTTTGTGAATTTAGGGATTGCATTTAACGGCTGTCATCACTCTCTTTTTGTGCATTGTGGTGTGTGTGTGTTAAATTTTAATTGTTGCTGTTTGTGTGACAGTTATGCAATGCTATGTGTCATTTTATTTCTGCCAAGCATGTCAGTGTTAATGCCTGTAGCACTGGGAAGGCAGCAGGGAGACTTTCATGGTTTGATTGTGGAGTTGAAGCTGTATCTCAGCCTCTTTTGTACATATTTCAGGAGGTGGGGCAGTTTGAACTCTTGTTGGCAGAGTTGGCACCACATCTAAGGAGGCAGAGAACTAATTTCAGACAGCCGATTAACCTGGAGCAGTGTCTAGCTTTGTGTCCGAGGTAACATAGTAGGATTTTGCTGTTTCTATGTTCAGTACTTTTTGAGCTTTGAGTGCATTTATTGACAGATGCAGGGGCCTGACTGGTTGGATCTGGATCAAATTCTCTATCAAAAAGCTTCCTGCGTTAAAAATATTGGTGACGTTCTTTTCACTCACAAAATGAATGAATTCGTACACACAGATTAGCTAACCCCGCGTGGGGTTTTGAGACAGATTTAATGCTGGAAGGGTTACGCAGATCCACAAATGTAAGGTGTGTTCAAGTCCTAGTGGAAAACTGGGACACCTGGGATTCTTCTGTGTTCCTGCATTTAAATAAAGTGGATGTTTCTTTTTCTAAATAACAATTTGTTATTCGTCTACTGGAAAACATAGATTTGCTAATTACAGACACTACACTGTAGGAAGGAAAAATTCCCTTTTAACAGGAAGAAACCTCTGGCAGAACCAGACTCAGAGAGGCTAATGATTAAATGCAGAGTGGTGTATAAACGCCTTTCAGTATCCCTCTGGGATTAATAAAGTTTCTCTGATTCTGAAAGACACAGTGAGTGAAAAAGGTGAGTGAAGATATATTCAGTGCATTATGGGAAGCCCTGAGCAGCCTAAGCCTATTGCAGCGTAACTAAGGGAGGTTTCTGGGTTACTTAAACCAGGCCTAACTATGTGCTTTATCAAATAAGAAAGTTCAAAGCCTAGCCTTCAAAAGTCTGTCTCCTGTTCCAAAAAGTTCAACTCGTGACTTGTCAGTCAACACAACATTTTCCAAAAAGTATTTTCCCAAAGGTCTTGTTTTACATTTGTTTTTTGGTAAATGTGAGACAAGCCTTTGTATTATTTAATTATTTATTTATTTGTCAGCTGTGTTTTTCTCCTCAGGACTCTCATAGAAGCCATTTTTAACCAGTCTCTTGCTCATTGTTGAATTTTGAATGCTGAGGCTTAACTGAGGCTAGAGAGGCTTTTAGGTCTTTAGATGTTGTTCTGAGTTCTTTTATGATCTCCTGGATGAGTCATCAATGTGCCCATGGAGCAGTTTTAATAGCTGGGCACTCCTGAAGGTTCACTGCTCTTCCTAGATAATCCTAAGATAATTGCTTAAGCCAGAAAGCCTTTGATATGGCTTTGTAACCTTTTCCAGACTGATAGATGTCAATGACTTTGTTTCTCAGCTGTTTAGATCATGGTATGATGTGTTGTTGATGTCTTTTAGGCTATTTCAATTTGAAAGATCTGTTCGATTTAAGAGATTTCTTGATTGATCAGATAATCAGGCCTGGGTTTCACTAGTGAAATTGAACACAGCTTTCCAAAAATACTCTAGTTAGTTTGTTTCTAATATTAAAATTTGATTGATAATATGAGACATGTTAAGTGTGACGAATATCCCCCCAATAAACAAGAAAACACAATAGAAATATATCACAACACTACAGTTTCTCCTGTATGTTCACAACATGATGTGAGGGCATCTGGTCGATAGTTATTAAGCCCTTATGGTGTCAGTTTCTTCAGTAACTAGACACAATGCTTGAGATCACAAACAGCTGGTTAGCACAAGACAGTAGAGCCTTAGGCTGATGCCATCAGGGCCAATGGCCTTGCTCTGGTATAGTTTCTCCAGCTAGGCTGATCAGAGGGTTAGGAACATTTGGGTTTATTGCATTAGCGTTCTCCTTTTGAATGGAGCCTTAGTGGAACACCAATAATAATCTTTATAGTGACATCTTATTTCAGTAGATTTTATGCTCAGTTTTCAAACACACAGTACACATTTGCACACACACACCCTGCATACTTTGCATATTTGCCTCGCATTATACTAAAAACCTTTTTCTGCATTTATGGCATTTAAATCTGGAGCTCCAGATAACATAACCTGTACCTGTCCATGAATTAAACCAATGAGACGACAACATCATTCTTCATTTTTCTGTGAACTTTATTGTGTATTTTATGTTTGCACTCCATTTTCTAATTAGTTTATTACTTTCTACATGGCATCTGCACATATAAAAAAAACAACTGTATATAAATTAGCTAAATAAATACAATCTGTGCTTTATTTTTTCATTATAATTCAAATTCTGTTAAAAATGTGCAAATGATGTAGATTTGACAGCATGTTTTATGTATGACCCAGTATCAGGTTTGCTACAAAGACTCACACTTTTATTTTTTTCATGCAGACTTCAGGCTAAGTTTGTGACAAGAGCAGCCCCTTTTGTCAACTTAAGAAGGTACCAGAAGGCAGGAGGACTGCAAGACAGGCAACATGAGGGTGAAGAAGACTCACTGCTCTCTCTCACACACACACTCACCCATAAAAACACAGCACATCTGTGTGTGTGTATTTTCCACATGGCAAAGGGTAGGGTTCCAAACTGTAAGAGGATTAGCGACTTGAAAAAGGTAGCCGTCATTTAATTGAAGGCTTACCAGCAACCGTAAAAAGGCTAGCAGTCAAAGTGAAGGTATAACCCAGCCCAGAACATCCTGTTGAGACCACATTTGCCAAAGTCCATGTGTTTCCCTCCGCCCGCTTTGCCCGCCTTCCTCTCAACCTCTGAGGCACGCATCATGTTTTATCAGTGAGCCTCAGCTTCTTAAAGACGTTTACACGTTTGGCAATTTTTAATCTCTTCAGCTCACTAAGAAAGGTGCCTTCAACTCATATTATTCAAATGCTATGATCTCTGGAAATGCTCGGACCGCGAATCCCTTTTCCTTTTGCCTGGGAGGAAACTGGGGCCCTGTCAAGAGTTTATGATACATTAGGAGCCATATCTTGTGTGTATCACGTTCACTGGGATTGGAGCTACTCAGTCAAACAAGCACTGCCAGCCAGTAGGGCCAGTTCATTGTATGAACATTCTTCCACACAGTGCAGGATTTTGACACTGGTTCAACAGTGAGTCCTTGGATTATTTTTCTGATTACAAAAATAGTTTTTAGCTTCGTTAAAATAGCTTGAATATGGATGACATCAATTCCTCGTAAAATTAAAATGTGAATGTCATTGCTGCATATGCACAGTGCTAGCACAACTGCTGCTGCTGCGTAGAATTTAATCTAGTTGGGCTATTGCTCAAAACGATGAACATGCAGTGGAGTCTGAAAGCATTATTTTCTATCAACATGACATCTCACTACAAACTTGCTATGTAATATGTGAAATGGTTCCTTTGTCTAAAGTTCTTCTTCAGAAGATATCATATCTATTTTCTCTCACTTTTGATTTTTTTGTTATGACAAAAATATCTGGGCCAATTATTGAAGTTTTGAACTCTTCATAAATACAATATTTACAACTTAAACTGCTCGTTATTGTCATGAAACAGGTGTGTGGAGCCAACATGGGTCTCACTCAACATCACAGCTTTATTTGCTGCTATAAAGGCAACAAAAAATAACAGAGGCAAAAGATATTTATAGAGAAGGGAAAATTAAGACTAAGTGGACATACCTGGGAGGACAGCTGAAATGAATGTAACGGACATAACAGAGGAAGCAAAACTGAAGGCGACGCACATGAGACAAGGGACTGGAAAAATAAACAGGAAGTGATTAACACAGAGACAGAGGAATGAACTTGACAAAACAGGGAAACCAGATAACCACAGAGACGGGACATGGAGACCAGAGAGACATGAGGACATGACTGGGGAGACAAAAGGTAAACAAGTATTGAGACACCTATGACAGGACAAAGAAATGAGACTACAACAGACTGCACGGAACAAAAGAGCTAACATGATCCAACAAGAAAGAAAGAATAGAAATAACAAACTTAGAAACAAGTGAAAAACTGAACTTAATAGAAAGTTTAAACCAAAATATACTACTTGAATACAAAGAAGTGAGAAAAGTCCAGAACAGATTGAACAACTGGTTCAAAGACCTCGGACCGTTTTATAGCTTTGCTGTTAAAATGTGTGTGGAGAAAAAGGTCAGCAAAAACGGCAAGTGTGTAACTCATTTTAGCTCATTTGTGTTCTTTGTTTTGTGTGGTTAAACTGCTGTTATAATTGGTGGTCACAGCACAGCAACTATATTTCATTAAAAATGCTCTTATAAAACAACTGTATAAAACTGTATAAACTGTTTAGAAAAAAAAAAGAAATATAGAAATTTTGTCACATGGCCAGGAATGCCCCCCTCGATAAGTGCTACAGTAATGTTGCTTTGTGTCTATTGGATGTGGAAATAGACAACTGAGAGCTAACTTTGTCTGACAGCAGTGTTTGTCATGTGAGGGTTGAAATCCTATTAAACCTCTTTAACTCCCACAGTATTTATTTAGTGTTGTAGAGTAAGAAATCCTGACTGTCTCCACCATGAAGAGCAAAGTGGATTACGCGTTGAGTCACTCATTCTCCCACATTCATGTTTTCTAAGTAAAAGGTTAGCAGTTGTGAGAGTGCGTCTTAGACACATAAACACAATCTGGACGTCAGACACTACAGTAGGTAGATGAGAATAAGTGTGTGAAACCAAACACACAGTCACAAGCCTTACTTACAACATTGTGTTTTAATTTAATGTGGTAGGCACACAGCACAATGCAAAGAAAACAAACATTGAATGTTTCTATATTGATTAAAAAATATATATGTGATGAGGGTTTACACCAGTGTCTTTAATAATATTCCTAGAGGTAATATGTTACTATACTGTGTGTTTCAGTTTGTGTCATAATTGTGTCATAAGATACTTATTTGTGTTACTACTCACCAGCCTGTTTTGTTTGAGCACATTCTAATAGAAACACATAGTTTCATTTTATGAATAATGACATCATTTTGTTTTCTAAAAGAGCATTTTGTATATTTTCCTCAGCATGTGCATCTCCTCCATACAGTGCAACAGCACTGGAAGGTGTGCAAGTTTCAACTGTATTTTAAGTGATCTGAAGTAGTTTGAAGATGCTTCTGCAGATAGGCACAACCATAGTAGCATAAATTCAGCTATGGACTGTGGGAGAAAGACAGAGCACCCAGGCAGGCACAGAGAGTGGTGCTAACTACTGCACCACTGCGCTACCCTCAGTTGTAACCATTCACACAAAAGTACAATTAGTTTTAAGAGGCATCAGTTTAAATATTTAATGATATAATTAGCAATATTAAATATTCTGAGTATTAACTTGGACATGTTTAAATGTTGCTTATACAACACATTTCATGACACAAAATGTGATTTGATTTGAAAGAAGTACATCAGCGACTGTACAAAAAACCTGTAAGCTGTTAGCACTGGTGATTTCCCTACAGAGGTACCAGTGGACGACCTTTGTTAGCTTGCAACCATCAAAAACACTTTGTGTTAGCAGAGGACGCAAAGACAGCGAGGAGGGAGCGTTATAAAAGATGAGAGGAATCTAGAGTTTATAATTGAGAGAGCTTCAGATTTTAAAAGGCTTCAAAACAGACAGACAGTTGGCGTTATATTCCTATATGTATCATAACCTGCCTGCATGTTATCCTACTTACTGTTTTTATAACCTTAGCATGCTACATAGCATATTGCTTTGTATGGTAGCAACACTACTGACATTAGGCGTATTGTTAAACATGCCAAAAATTATCTGTGATCTAAAAGCAAACAAGAAGCCTCCACAAACACTGACCTGTGAGTTCTCTTTGTGGGTTTAAAAGAAGAGAAAGAACAGATGCCTGTTAATATTCGTCATGCCTACAAATGAAACCAATGATATTAGCATGCAGAACAATTAGGATCCAATGACCTTAATTTATCTTTTAAGTGAGAATTTCTTCTCTGTTCATCTCTTCCCGTGTTGTGTTGTGGTTATTAGGTTAAGACCAAAACAGAAAGTGATGTGATGCCGTAAGATACCGGTTTTCCAAAAGTGCTGCCAACTCTATTACTGCTTAAAAATGCTAGAGGGTCATCTTATACAATGTCACTTTAAATGCAATCTCAGCTGAAAAACAACATGACATGTACCATGAAATTGAACATCACTAGTCAAATCCAGCCCTTTCCCAACGTAGCCTGCATTAACTGAGGACAGAATAAGTTATTTTGTTGTTTGTAGGTTTATATGTGTAGCCATTCACACAAGAAGGTGAGGTACAGTAAAATATATGATCAAAAATTATTTACTTTTTTAAAGATATTTCCCACAACCATTCAATTGTTGTGTTTAAACCTGTTCAAAATAGGTTAAAGCAAAATTAACGATTGATTACTTTGCTTTAATATTGTGTGTTTTGTTGTTATGTGTGACCTTTGGTACAATCCTAGATTCTCTATCTTCTCTAGCTATCTTGAAATATACTTTGACATTAATTAATATCATATTATAGTGTAGACTACAAACAACAAGACTTCTTTTATCCATTGTAAGACAAAAATCAAAAATGTAATAGTAAAATACAACAGTAACAATAATACAATAATTGAAAGTAGTTTGCTTGAGTAATGATGTACATTGTTGCTATTGATGCATACATAAATACAAAGTGTTATCACACAGTCTTGTCACAGTTTTATTTGACCCAAGGCCATATATTCAACAAAACACAAGTATTTAGCTACATTTGAGTTCTACATAGTTGTATGTAGTGATCTAACCCACAGTCGGGATTTTCAGTAATGAAAATTACAGTGTAGCTGTCTGTATTGATGCCTCTACCAAATCACCCAGCTCTGGCTGTTGGACCAAACACATCTGGACAGCCTGTTGAATGCGAGAATGCTCAATCTCTAAACCTATAATTGTCACCATGATACCAGCTATGTTTGCTATCAGTATTGATCCCACACATGTGCTTGTGAGAGGAGGTTCAGCCAATAGGAACAGATGCAGGCCTGTGACCTTTAACATTAGATCGTGACCGCTCATCACTCATTTCTTGGTAGAATAGAGTCCATGTTTTATTCATAGACATTTTGAGAGAGTGATTGAGATGGACAGATGAATGCTATGATTTAGTACTATTAACTCTTAAACACAGACAATCTTGTATGAGTTGGGGTTTTTGAAGTGCAGTGTTTACAGCTGAGCAGACGGATTGATTGCAGATAAATTCACAGTGAAAATCAGGCGGCGGTGTCTCGTACAAAAAACACGAGGTGCATCAAGGTTTTTATGACAAAATGACAGAAGAGTGCCACCATCTGTCCCACAGATGAACATATTTATACGAACACAATGAATATTTTATGAAAGTCTTTGCCAGAAATCAAAATGACA
>VURO01035530.1:8767-40017 GCA_015108175.1 Pelvicachromis taeniatus | reverse complement strand
CCAGCGTACTCGATGATGTCACAGGTCAGGTGAACGTGACCGGGCTGGTCTCGCGAAATGCATGACGGGTTATTTGGCTCCACCAAGTCCAATAAAGTTTTATATAAACTTTATTTATCACACTTTTAACATACAGTTAGGAAAAAACAAAGATCACTTAAAAGATAACATTGTAGTATTACAATGAAAAGCAATGAAAGTGACAGGGACAATGACATAAAAAGTAAGTACAAAAGAAAGATAAATAAATAAAATAAAATAAAAGGAACAAAAATAAAATAAAAATACAAGTCCACACAAGTCACCACCAATGCATGCTCGATAAAATGGGCAGAGTATGGTGTATGGTGTGTGTGAGAAAGTGTTTTACAGTATTTGGTTCAGAATCTTTTTTTTCTAGATTTTCCTCCTTTACAATTGGGTGAGTCTTATTTTCCGGAGCGTCTTATAGGGCAAAAAATACGGTATATTACATTTGTTAGAAGAAGCAGCGACTTAAATGTAGAGGTGTTCTCTAATTTTGATCTCTGCTGTTCATTTATTGTAAAAAAGAATAATTTTTTTAAGTAGCAAAAAATATAAATTTTTGTGCGATCTGGAGTAGTGTTGCTATCCCAGTTGTGATCAGAGCTTGTAGCATCAATAACTTTCATCTACCGAACATGTAAATGGAAACCAAGCATATGGCTTCTTGTTGATTGCATCAGCGGCTCTCGTGTGCCTTCCTCTCTCTCTGCGAACCTGACAGCCAATTGATTTAAACATTAATGGAGAGATGAAACCTTCTTTATCTTCTTTACCTTTCACTCATCAACTGTTTTCTGCCTCCATCTGTGGCGCGACAGCTGGCGAAGCGTGAAGCGGCAAAGGCATCTCCCACCAGCGCTGTCCTCCCCCTGCCAGTGGTGCCTCATGTGGGAGAGACTGATACAGACACGCTGACAGAGATTCCTGGCAGTCCTGCTGAGACTGCTGAGGAGACAAAGGAGGAGGGCGAGGAGCCGGAGGACGAGTACGGATATAATTGGAGTGAGTTTGGTTTGTCTTAAATAAAAGTGGTTTTAATTGTGTTTTTTGCAATTGGGTGTTTAATTTCGCAGTGAAATATCGCAAAGCTGTCTTAAACTTTGTGAATGTTTGATGTAAATGTGGCCTGTGATTGCTGTAGTCCTGCATTACATACAGCAGTTGGTAGTGGAAGTACATGCTTACATACTACACTATGTAGTAACAGCAAATGGCCACAAGAGGTCCTCCAAGTTACACGTCTGCCCATAAATTCTCCTTCATGGCATAAAGTGCACTGATTCACATGCTTGAGCTGGTTGTGCCTCAGCAGAAACCTGAAGGACTCAGTGTCCCAATTAGGCCATTATCATCCTGCAGACACTCTGATGTCAACTGTAGGATGAACCCACTGCTCCAGAGAGAAAGATAGAGAGCAATCAGCATAAAGAACAGCCTTCAAACACCTGGGATTGTGGAGTATATGTGTATATGGGACCTATATGTGTGTGTGTGTGTGTGTGTGTGTGTGTGTGTGTGTGTGTGTGTGTGTGTGTGTGTGCTCGTGTGTGTGTGTGTGTGTGTGTGAGAGCGAGATAGACAGAGCCCATCCTGCGGGAATAAGATTGATGAGGTTGAGCCCAGGGAGGTGAGTTGTGGAGATTAGTACAGGACTGATGGTTCAACAGTGGCAGGGAGCCCAGAACAACAGGAGCCCACTGGTCTGAACAGTGGCTATCTAACACACCAGAGACAGGAGAGGTGGAGAGACAAAGAAGAGAGACTGGAGCGAGAACAAAAGAGCCAAGATTGAGACAAAAATGGGAGAGGGTGAAGCTGAAATAGAAAATTCTGCTGACAAACTTCTTCTACCTTTTACTTTTGGTGCCTCTGCATTTTACACATTTCTAATATCTGCTCCTCTTTCGGCTCGAGACCAGTCTGGCACTATCTCACTTGTACTGTCAGTTTACATCTGTCTGCCACGACTTCGCCTGCCTCTTTCAGAGAACATAATCCAGCGTTATGGCAGCCTCCCAGGTGTCCTCCACATGATTGAGCTGGAGAAAGGCAAAACAGGCCTGGGCCTCAGCCTGGCAGGGAACAGGGACCGCTCACGCATGAGCGTGTTCGTGGTGGGAATAGACCCCAGCGGGGCGGCCGGCAGGGACGGACGTATGGTAGTTGGGGATGAGCTGCTGGAGGTGAGATGTGTATTAAATTAGTTTCACTGTTTATTTGCTTGTTTTCTTTTCTTTTTTTTTACATGTCTCAAATCTGAAATTCTATGAATGCCTTTCTGAGCAATAAAGTTTATGTTTTGTTACAGATCAACGGACAAGTCCTGTACGGGCACAGTCATCAGAACGCGTCCTCCATCATCAAGAGCGCTCCATCCAAAGTCAAAATCATCTTTGTCAGGTATCAACAGTTATTTCATTACTATTAAAGCTCCTGTGAAAATATGCACACTGTTATTGAGCCTTAGAAAAGTTATTGTAATGTTAGTGATGAGCCAATAGATGGCGCTATTGTCATTCAACAGACGGCCGCAGCACAGGTTTGAATATAATGTTCTCTCACATGCACATACCAAACATATACATGCATTCATAAAGTATAGTTTATCTTTATATCTTTGTTAATGGACATTTGTTTAGATATTTATTTTATTTAGATGCCTAAAGAGATAAAGAGGAAAAGTTGAGTTGATCCAAAGTAAATTCATAAATTATTAAAATACATATTTAATAGTCAAAAGGTGTAAAATGGCAGATATAGCTTGCTTAAAGCATGGCTAATACGTTAGCTAGTAATATGGGCATAGACGGTTTAAGCTAGCTAGCTAAAAATATGAGTTATACCTAGAATTATTTTTTGAATAGTTACTTAAAAATATAAAATAAGCAAATTAAATTACAGTGACTGGAAATATAGTTGGAGTACAAAGCAAAAATTATGGCTAAAGGGAGAAAAGGTCAGATAATAGAAATGATTAAAAATTAAGTAACTAGTTAAATATATGAATAAACTGTTTAAACTGTTATTCAGCGAAGCCGCCCCGGCGTAGGAGTGTGACCTACCAGTCAGGCAGTGACATTTGACCCCTCAGTGATGCTGGTGACTTTTTTAGCCTTTTGTAGTAGCGCTGTGTAGATTGTGATAGAGTGACTGTTTCTTGCAAATGTAGTGGCGTTTTTATCAGGGTGTATGACTCCATAGTGTAGTGGTTGATGTCTGCACCTAGAAAGCAGACGCTCCCAGGATGCGATACAAATCCCTTTGGGGCCTAGAAAGGCATCTACTGTAGCACAATCAAGTATGTAGATCTACGTGTTGTACTGACCCGTCCTTGTGAATAATTAATATTGTTATTGATATTGTTTGGCTGATGTGAGTATTTACTAAATCAAATCTGCTTTTTGCATGTGAATCTAGAAGTTTTGACCTTTTGGGCAAACAAAAAAAAGTCACAAAAAATAAAAAAATTCACATGCTGTGTAACAAATAGTCTTAATGTACTGATCGCAGTGATATACCGCATGGGCACAAAACTTTGCACATGCAGCGATTATTAACATCTGTGTATGTGAAAATTACTTTGATTTTTATATGAATTAAAATCATTGTTTACCCTGCGAATGCGATGTTACATTCTCCGTTTGTTTTGTTTTTATGTCTCACATTTGTATTTGTAGCAGATTTTGGTCTGAATCCCGACAAAATATAGATTTAGATATTTGAAAAACCACTGCAGGGTGTGCAAAAGTTACAGAAGTTGATGTGAAAGGGTGTTGATGCAGGAGTTCTTGAGTCGGGCAGCTTTGGGAGTAGAGCAGATGTAAAACATCCATATTTAAATTTGACCCTTGGTTTTGTAGGCATTCTCTCACAGGCTACTACATGTAGTTTGTATGTGGTACAAACACATCAGCTCACATATCCCGACAGAGTTTGACGTATTTGACCTTTGACCTACCTTTGGCCCTGTTCCGGATCACATTACTTAGCCTCCCACTTGACTCACATCCTTTTCCTGACCCCTTGAAAGATGCGCTGTGATCAGCTGGCGTAAATCACAGCTCTGCTGTCACAAAGCTGAGAAGCAACGATTTACGTGAGTTATGACTGTGTGAAACAGGAACACCGAAGCGCTCGACCAGATGGCGGTGGGACCAGTGAGGGAGCACGAGGGAGACGCAGTGGAGCCCCACGCTGAGGTACAACTCTGCTTATGTACACGCATAGAAAACACACAGTGCACACATGCAGAAGCCCTGGAACAGACACAGACACTACAGCTATTACACAGCAATGTTGGGGCTTCATAATGAGATTTTTAACGTATAAACAGAACCATTACTTTTATATCTGGCATGTAATTTAGCTTTTACTGTGTCTCGTGCTCAGCACACATGTATGTTAAGTTTCTTTGTGTGGTCCTGTGCCTGTGTGTGACTCCCCAAAACCACAAACAGAAGTGTAGACGCCCCCAGCACTGTACTCCCACCAACTAAAAGAGACGCACTCAAGACTGGTTTATTTCCTTCATGGTATACTTACTACTCCTGCTCCTTCACAGCCAGAAGAAACTGCTACTACTGATGACGCCGATACTTCAAAATACGTTCATCACATCGTAAAGCTGAAGGTGAGAGGGGCTGGACGACCCGCGGACATCATAAAACAGGCAGTTACAGGGAGAAAGTCTCGGAAACAGTGCGGTAATGAGGGAGGTGTATACTCTCGCACACACAACAATAAGCCAGCGGGGTACGTCAGAGAAAGACAGATCGGGAGCACACCGGAGCGCTCAAGTTTGACAGGATGCCAAAATGCAGAGAAGAGGCAGAATTTTTGGGGGGGAAAGAAGGTGAAGTAAACAAAACAGACGTTCCAGTGGGAGTTAAAGGCTCAGTTCACTGAAATAATAAATAAAAAGGAATGGATTCTGACTCCTTGTGGGGTCCACGTTTGAGCTTGCAGAAAGCAGACAGAAAGTTTTTCTGAGGTCATTGTCTGATCCTTTGAGCAGCAGTGATAAAATTGCATTCAGTTGCACAATCCTGGAGCGGAAGCAGGGATCTTAACATTAGACATCTCACAACCTCGACAAATAAAGGGAACTTTCTACAAGAAGAGTTACAACACGGGTCAAGTGGGAACATGCTTTTCAGGCAGATTCAGGTGAAGTTGGCCTTTGAAGCGTGCTAAAGCAAAACGGAAAAGAGAGGAGAGAGGGGCACGCAGCGTTGCATGAAAAACTATGCAACCGCTACAATTGTTGAATCATTCGTATGTAGAGGAGGCAAACGGCACATAGGCAAATGAGCACATAGGCAGCTCATATGAAGACACATGCCCTGAAAGGCCTCTCTGGGAGCAAAAGATCAGAAGTGTGAAGGATGTGAGCTGAAGCTGGGGCTGATTCATCTCTCTGGAGGCGACTGTTGTCAGTCATACTTGGTTTCTTTAACTGGTACAGTACGGCTCCATTACTCAGCACAGGTTAAAGCTACTGAAATGGCTTTATCAGCTGTGGTGGTGTAATTTCAAACATTTTTTTTATCACTAATGAGCGTTTCTCTTTATCAGGAGGACGGAGGACTCGGCATCACTTTTGTTGAGGGCGACACAGAGACTGGAGTTGAAATTGAGAGTATATCTGAAGTGCAGGGACACACTGGAAAAGTATGTCATGCCTAATGAGCCCTTCTGTACCGTGTACATTTAGCTGCCTTTGCTAATCAAAGTTGTTTATGTGCTGTGAGCAGGAGGGGTGCATGAAACCTGGGGACAAACTCTTAGCTGTGAATGGAGAATCTGTGCTCGGATACACTGTTGAAAAGGTAACGCCGTTACTCTGGAAATAAACTTTCATGTCTGTGCCGTTTATTCACAGTTAAACGCTCTTTATTAGTAGCCTCAAGGTGAAAGGTCTGATTGGTGTTCCTTTCTTTTAGGTCACGTCACTGTTGAGAAAAGCCAAAGGTCCAGTGAAGCTAACCTTTGCTACAAAGGAGATCCCCTCTTCTTTGTCCTGTGTCCAGTCAATCTGCCAGGAAACAAGCTTTTCAGATGAAGTCCTCGCTAGCCTACCCAGCATGCCTAGCATCTCCCCGTCTACGCCAAGTCAGACAGAGACAGAAGCAGCAACTAGTGAGTTCCCTTACATTACAAGCTTGATTTTACTTGGTTTTAATTCGCTAAAACTGGATTATCAGTTGTGTCAGGTGAAAAGAACAAAGGTATGCTTCTCCGTTTTAGGTCTTAGTCGCTCATCCACCCCTTCCGCTCTGGCCTCTGACCCGGCGACCTGCCCCATCATCCCCGGCTGTGAAACAACCATCGACATCTCCAAGGGCCGCACAGGCCTGGGCCTCAGCATCGTGGGAGGCTGTGACACTCTGCTGGTAGGAAACCAGAAAAGTAGGAGTAGCAGTCAGCTAATGAGGGGAAGACACACCAGGTGGTCTCCCTGATGTCCTTAGATTTAGTTTATGAAAAAAAAAAGAAGAAATATCTGGCTCTTTTCCACAGTTTGTTTTTGTCCTATGATTCTCCCCTCAACCCCAACCCAGCGGATGGCTTCCTTCTCTGACCCTGGGTCTGTCGGATGTTTCTTCCTGTTAAAAGGGGTTTTTTCCTTCCCACTGTCGCCCAGTGCATGCTCTGATTATTAGGGTTTTCTCTGTATTATTGTATCCAATATATAAAGCGCCTTGAGGCAACTGTTGTTGCTATTTGGTGCTAAATAAATAAACTTTTATTGAATTGAATAATAACAAACAGTAAATCTGCAGTTTTCTTGAAGTTGCGTAACTGAGCTGTGCGTTCCCAGCCACGATGCCACCCACTTGGATTCTTTGGTGGTAGCATAACTCAGGTTCCAAATAGCCATGGAGGCAGAGGAATGTAGGAAATGATGTTGTCACAGCCTCCGTCTCCTCCTCCTCCTCTTCTTCTTCTTGTTACCCCTGCCATCCTCCCCTCAGCCCATCTATTCTGTCTGCTCAGTCAGGCTTGGGGGAGCAGCTTATTGTCTGGCCTCATTCGCAGCGGACAACGTCCTGCCACTGGAATGCAACCTCAGGAGCACAGGAACACACACATTCACAGAAGCAGTAATCCAAATTTATGTCTGTTTGCCAACAAACACACACTCACACACAAAAAAAATTTGCTGTGTACACATACGCTACAAATACACTTTCCTCTCCCCAGCCCAATCTGTCTTGTATCCATTTAATATCCTCCAAATAAATGCTAAATGTTTTCCTTCCATCTTTTTGTATAGTTTTTTTTTTTTATTTTTGCCCTAATGAACTCGCTTTTTTTTTAATCTCTCTTCATCTCCAGGGGGCCATCATTATTCATGAAGTTTATGAAGAGGGGGCAGCCTCCAAAGATGGGAGGTTGTGGGCAGGAGACCAAATCCTGGAGGTGAGCAGCAGCATAATGAGCGTAGGGAGCCAGATAAAACGAGGCCAACCATATTTCGATGAGACATGCCCGAGGAGTCTCAGCATGAGCGCTTGGATTTTTAAAGTCTGAGAATACTATATGTTGAGCAACAGCGTAAATATATATTAACGGCAATAAGAACCTCTAACAGCACTTAAAACCAAACCCGCTTTTTGCTTTTAGCAAGATAATATACCGCAGATTATGAGTGAAAAGTGAAAGAAAACCTGTACAAATCCTGTGTGCATTATGCGCCTTGACAAGTTAAGCACCCGAGCTCTTACTTGGGTTTGCCCTCCGTTTGACCCCATGCTTTGTCACGGAGAGAGAGCAGGGGTGGAGCCCGGGAGTTGAGTTATTGTAGCTCAATCGCTAGCTCTGAATTGAAACACACGCCCTTATGACTTAATAGCTCTCCACTATTCACTCCTGTCCCTGAGCCAGGCTGCTGTGTTTAGAAAATAAGGTCAGCGAGGGAAAGTGAAAAGAGCAGCTTCCCACTAGGCAGTCATGCCATTAGATACTATGGGGAAAAAAAATAAAATGCATGCAAAACTGCATGTGCATGGTGAAAGATAATATGGTATTTTCCCTCCTTTAAATGTGGTTTGAAAAAAGAAAAGAAGAAAAAGCTGGGCATCGCTCTTAGACTGACCACTGGAGCATCTCACAGGGGTTTGTGGGAAGGTTTCCCTGCTGTACTTTAAGTCAAGCATTCTAACATCAGCCTGTGATTTCAAAGGAATGACCTAGTTTCCTCATATCTAAAGCAGAAGCAGTTTAAAGGAAAATTTGAGCATTAAATTAGACTGTTAGAAGTTTATATATATAGTCCTATGCTGCAGTTAACTTACACACTGGAATAGAAGATAAGGCCTCTGCTATTTTAGCCAAATATGGCAACTCAGTTGGCTGCACAGCTTCAGCGAGTAGCTGGACCAAACCTACGCACGCATTCTCTGATCACAGGTGAACGGCATCGATCTGCGAGCGGCCAGTCACGACGAAGCCATCAACGTGCTGCGGCAGACTCCACAAAGAGTCCGGCTGACGGTCTACAGGGACGAGGCCCAGTACAAGGAGGAAGACCTGTGGGACTCCTTCACCGTGGAGCTGCACAAGAATCCTGGCCAGGGCCTGGGCCTGAGCATTGTCGGGAGGAGGTGGGGATGATATTAGAATTAGCTCTGCTGCTTAGAGTGTCAGGCGCTCTGCTGCCGTGCTGAATGAGGCTTTACATTTAACAATAGCAAAGTAGTGACTCCACTAGTTGCTTTCTGGGTCACAGTAGATGTTAGCATGTTTAGCTTTAAAATACATAGAAGCAAACAAGGAATTCAAACCAATCTAGATTTTTTTAAGTTGAATTTTTAGCCTACTTTATAATTATATTGTTTTGAAATTTTTTTAATGCAGATCACGGGATCAGAGGTAACCTCTTGTATTCTTTTTTTCTACTCCATAGTGGGGAGAGTGAGGTCATTGCTTCTGTTTCTGTCCATGCAGTCATCAGTTAAACCAGTTTTACTTACCTACGAAAGTCATTGTGTTTGGTGTATACATGCAGATTAAGTAAAATCCCTACTTCCTTCCCACACGACATGCCTGTTACAAAGAAATGAAATCTTTCTTTTTTTTTCAGTAGGAAATCAAAAAGAGATTGTTATTTTTTTTTTACGTCTAGCTTGAACAGATTGTGGCTAAATTAAGGGTTTTTTTTTCTGCGTGACTGCATTTCTAACACGTTAATTTCAGTTTTCATACGAGTCTGTAGAACGGGTTTGTATTTCAGTCATTCTCCACGGTATTAGCGGCGATTCTCGCCTCACTGTGTTACCAGAGACAGAGCTGTAAGCACTTGTTGCGTCAGCTTGAAAAGCCTGCTATTGTTGCTTGCACTAGATCAGCAAAGAAAAGGTTTACACAGTTATTACTAGGGCATCTATAAGCCCTCTGGATTTCTGCATGCTTGTAAATGTTTTATGCCAACAGATTCGGTCCCATGGTCAAAGTTTGTTAGAAGATGGGGGTCTAAGACAGGGGTCAGGGTTAAATATCCCAAGCTGGTGTCAAAGGTCAAACAGTTTGGACAGCGGTAGTCAGACCAGCATTTAACACAATTTTAAAATTCCAGCCTCGGTCACAGTGGTTTTGCTACACACGTGGCAAAAAAAGGTTAAAATGCTCAAAAGGATGGAAAAGACAAGAGCCCAGACGACCTAAGGAAAAGGAAAATATGCAAGCTAGCAGTTAGTGGTGAGCAGTTGTGACAGCCAAGTATCTCTGGCACCGGGGACTGAGTGGGATCGAGTTGCCTTGCTTCACAGCTTCTGCTTGTGCTAGTTCTTATCCACGTGGAGATTGGCACCCCAGATATGCAAAGTCCACGGCTCAGATGTGCTTCTGAACAAAGAAGAAAAGGCAGCGCCTTAAGATGAGTCGTCTTTTCTTCCTGCGAGTTATATTTTCACTCACAGCGAGCACTCTGACTCTGTTGACCATGAACCGAAGCCTCCAAAACCACAACTCTGTCAAAGTGATCGCTGGTTAATATTCTGTTATACGAGCCACACTCATGCAGTTCCATTGGAAAAGCCTGAAATTGCCAGATCAATACTGTACCAGCAATAACAAGTTAAAAACCAGAGCTCTGGAAAACTGTAGGATTAAGGTCAGCAATTTGAGAAAAGGAAACTCAGCAGAGTGCTGCACACAGTCACAGACGTGTCATGCCTACTGCCGCGTCTCAGTCTTCCCGTCTCTCTGAGCAGGAACGACACAGGGGTGTTTGTGTCCGACATTGTGAAAGGAGGTCTGGTCGACACTGATGGTCGACTGATGCAGGGCGATCAGATACTGTCGGTCAACGGTGAGGACGTCCGGTCAGCCACTCAGGAAGCCGTGGCTGCGCTGCTGAAGGTAGTCCTGCCCCGCAAACACAATCGTCACTGAGCGTTACCATTGGTTCAAAGTGTGCAGGACAATTAAAGAGGAATAACAGTAAAATGATGCTTGTGCGTTGTGTTGCAGTGCTGCGTGGGATCAATCAAAATGGAAGTGGGGAGGTTTAAGGCGGGCCCCTTCCACTCGGAAAGAAGGCTGTCTCAAAGCAGCCAGGTAATGTAGCGCTCATTTAAAATAGACACACCTGTGGTGTAAGCAGATGTACGTCAGTGAGAGGTAGCCAGTCAGAGAACAGTTGGAAGCTCAATAAACCATACATAGGTTGTTTTTAGCTGTCAATCATGCAAAACTACACTAGTAAAAAAAAAATAGAAGGCAGGAAATGAGCTGAGTAGGAATTCCTCTTATCCAGTGCTTGAAAAGAAAATGCAAAATGCTTTTGTTTCAGATGAGTGAGACAGGAAGCTCCAAGGTGGTCTCTCAGCCTTGTTCAGACCCTGGCACCCTTCCTGGTGACCCTGACAAGCTTAGTACAAGCCAAGAATGTAAGTACTGCAAGACTGTAAGCATGAAATAACAAGCGGATCGAAATCCACTGCGAATATCAGTCAAATTGCGGGGAAAGAAAAGGCGGAATGAGTCATCAGAGCGATGCGTTTGTTTCAGACCCAGAGCATCAGGAAGTCAGAACAGTGGAGTTCACTAAAGGCCCCAGTGATTCTCTGGGCATCAGCATAGCGGGCGGAGTGGGCAGCCCTCTGGGCGACATCCCCATCTTCATCGCCATGATGAATCCCGTCGGACTGGCTGCTCAGACCCAGAAGCTCAAGGTATGAGACTGAGACCTCCCTCTCAATCTTTGTCTCTCATCAGAATACAAAACACAAAAAAATATGCATATTTCCAATTCTTGTGTAGGATTTAATGCAAAACTCATTTATTTACTCCCACTCGCCCAGTGTATGTATTCTCAGCGGCTCTCAGAGGCCAAGAGTCCTTAGCCTTTAGCGGTGACCTTCACAGAAAAACTGACAATTGACACTGTGTTAGACTGAGGCTGGAGGAGGACAATAGGCATTTGCTAACGCAGATAATAAATCTCCCACTCTTGTATTAAGATCATTAAGCCCACAGAAGGACTCATTGAAATGAATAGGTTGAATCCTGAATGATGTATTCATGACGTTTTTTATCGTTTCAGCCTGAAAGAGAAAACAGAGCGCGGCATAATGAAATTACTCAGCTGAGCCGTGAATTTACGTGTTTTTGTGCAATCTAATAATGAAAGCACAGAAATCAGCAGTGACAGATACGAGTTTCAGACGGCGGGCACCGCTTTTATGACACTGACATGCAGCAGGCTGCTCGAAACATCCAAACTGGTCTTTGGAAAGTGTGAAAGGTTTCTGCTGCACTGCAGAGCACACCAAGCTTTTTTTTTTTTTTCTTCCTTGTGTGCTCTGTTTTACAAAACAAATGTGCTGAACTCTCACTTTTTCAGATCGGGGACCGAATCGTCAGCATATGCGGAACCTCTGCCGAGGGGATGAGCCACTCTCAGGCCGTCACCCTGCTCAAGAACGCGACGGGAACGATACAGCTGCAGGTCTCCTATAAACTTCTTCTCTCACCTGTCGTGTTTGTGCCAGATAAACCTGCAGATAATCTGCAGCTCGGATTGTGTTGTATTCTTCCCTTTATCTCTGTTCAAAGTGTTCAGCTGAGCACAGACGAGACAAAGGGTGGCGGTCACAGGCTTTGAAGCACCATAAAGCGCCCTCATCCAGCACTACCATCATGCTATCAGTCTTTATCTGGGCAGTAAATCAACTCCAGTATTACTATAACAGAGCTGTGTTCTGTGTCTGTGTGTTAACACACCTCCAGGTGGTTGCAGGTGGCGACGCCACCGTGACGGGCCCCCCTCAGGAGCAGGCCGGTGGGGCTCTCACACCCAGCTGCATCTTCCAGGACGACCTCGGGTATGTATGATGGTCTTACAAGCAGAGACAGTGGCACTTGGAGGAGGAGGAACTACAGGTTGTTGCTTTGTTTCTCCTTTAAATGCCTTCTACCTTCTCCCTCAGCCCTCCTCAGTATAAGACCATCACTCTTGAAAGAGGACCAGACGGACTGGGTTTCAGTATAGTCGGAGGGTACGGCAGCCCCCACGGAGACCTGCCCATTTATGTGAAAACTGTTTTTGGAAAGGTGAGAGGCTTTGCCACTGTGCCACTGTTAATCTTTGCCGAACCGACAGCCTCTGTTATTGATTGCACGTGCGTGTGTGTGTGTGTTTAGGGCGCAGCAGCAGACGACGGGCGCCTGAAGCGAGGAGACCAGATCATGGCCGTCAACGGGCAGACTCTGGAGGGCGTTTCCCACGAAGAGGCTGTCAGCATCTTGAAGAGGACCAAAGGAACCGTCACGCTCACTGTGCTGTCGTAGACCCCACCCCCACCCCCACCCCCACACACACTATATCCACTCCTTATTCTCCGCTCACAACAGCAGTCACTTCACCTCCACGCATCTTTTCTGCAAACTCGCGGCGCGGTGCAACAAGGTGTTTGTCTGTGAGAGCACCCACACACTGAAAAACAAACAGTGTGATCATGAAGAAGCTTACGCCACTGTGATGTATGAAAGCCTGTTACGAGCACGTGTTGTGCTGAAGGTTTTACTTAGTCGTAATGTGAATCTCAACGAGGCTGTAAATAGTATTACAAACATTCCACGACTCTGTATTTGAAATATTCACTGGACACTTTGGATTGTATTCCCTGTATTATTATTATTACTTTGTTAACAGTCTGAGCTGCCCTAATAGCGGTGACCCCAGACTCAGTTCAGAGCACAGCATTAAAGAAATACCCTCGAGATAATTAGGAGATTAGCAGGATTTAGCTAACGCCTGCATTAGCTTAAAACAGCGTTATTTGTCCTTTGCGTCGCACTGCTGTCGGCACACTCCTCGTATTTTGAATTCCTGGGAAGCAGACGCTGCTGAGACCGCTCTTAATCAAATGTATCGTGAAGTCACTGTCGTTCTGAAGAAGTCGCATATTGGAAACGTGCAGCGTGTTGACTTTTCTTTGAAGGGAAAGATGTGAAAACGCAGCTTGAGTGTGTGTATGTGAGTGTATGTGAGAGCCGTTCACTGAAATACAGTGCTGCTAAAGCTGATATGTAAAGTGTTCTGTCACAGTATTTGGAAGTATTATTGTTCACTTCATGCAAGCGCACAGAAAAGTAAACTGACTGCTAGTTAGGTTTGTCTGAATGAGTGGTTAAAGAGTCCTTTATGACCTTGTTGTTTACCCAAAAGAGTCATCCATTGTGTAGTTTCTGATGTCATTGGACAGGTGTTGTGCAGCGTAGTGTGTTCTCTGTCTTATATCCCTGTAAATGCGTTTTCAAGTACTGTCAAAAGTGACGGCATTGAATTTATTCACACTGAATTAAATAAAAGTGACCTTTGGATTCAATCAGCGTCCCAGTTTTTCTTCGTCTTCCACTTTATTGAACACGAGATAAGAGTTAAAACACATTCTATCGTTAAATCCAGCGGGAATAGAAGCTTATCAAGCCATAAACGTGTGTTTATTAAATTAGCAATCACATTTGAGCAGCGCGCCAACTTTTCAAGTGCTCCAGCTGTCACCGAAGGGGTTATTGTGCCGCACGCATCCCATGCAACAGCTATACATCAGCCAGATCAATTTTCTATCTGGGAGAGAGAAGCGGTTTGCTGTCGCTGCGGGTCATGTTTAAATGAAAGGCGAACAGATCTAAGTCAGCGGATAAAGTAAGTTTAAATGAAAAGCCTATGCATGAACAAAGATTTATGTGGAACAGCATGTATGGTCTTGCTTGAATAGAGTCTCTGTTGTCACTAGGGACCTAATAAAGCCTGGATTGAGAGAGACGGAGCTCTCCATTAAAATATGGCATCCCATCTGTCCACACTCTGACAAGCACAGCTGCTCCACAGCTCATGCACAGCCACAAGTCCTCTGTCTAATGAGGTCTGGGGGCTTGTTTGGTTTCGGCGGACTGTCAGAGAAGATCATGGTAGGACTGTTGTTGTAGAAGTTCACATGATCAACCATCGGGTCACTCCTTCACCTAAGACTTCCCAGGTCAAGACCCAGTGCTTCTACCTGCAGCTGCTCCAAGGCAAACCCCAAGTCAGTCACCCCCTGCCCTCGACAGCTGAGCTTCCTCCCCCGAAAGCACCTGTTGTGTCAACTGCCCCAGTGGGATTAGTGGTTTCTCCAGGCCTCCTCCAGGTTCAAGAGACCCTGCTTGGTTTACACAAGGCTTGTATGCACAAGCCTTTCAGATGTGATATCAGGTGTTACCACTGCGTCATGCTTGACATGAATGTATGGCCAAATGGTGTAACGTTCCACAACAATGGCGCCGAAGCTAAATCTGTCTTTTAAAAACATTTAAAAAAAAGACTGAAGTATCAACATATCAGTCAAGCCTTTTTTTATTTGATTTTTACATGGAACAAACTTCTCTCTTGACCTCATAAATAAGAATTATAACAATGGCATTATTTGATGTACTGTTGCATACATGTCGACTCCATAACTGATGTGTTTTACCCTGGAGCTTAACAGTAGCTTGTGAGTGTGAAATAGATTTGTCAACTGTCCTTTTTCACACATATCAGGGCTCGGTGTCACTGCCAGCTCCAGCGTCGACTAAAAGTTAAGCAGATAGAAACATTTTGTGCTTTGGCTCAGCAGCAGCCATTCCATATGGGCAGGGAAGGCATTACTGAAGGCCCTGGGGCTTTTTATGGCATGTGGGCCACCTGATCCCACCACCACCATGTTTTTCCTGACACTGCCACATGTAAAAAAAAAATAAACAAGCTAATTTGTGTTTTAATCTCAGCAAATGTTAGCCTACTTGGTAGTACGTGACTTTTCATTGTGATGCATTGCGACACTTTCATGCAGGTTTCACTGCCAGCAAGGGTTTACTCAGAGGGCGAATGTAGACAAGCTAGTGGGAAACCTTTAAATGATGACAGACAAAGCAGCTTTTTATCAGCCATGAAAGTTAAAAACAAAAAATGTTATCATTTGTGTCATCGGTGAAGGAATTTGCCCATGAACCTGCGCTAAACATGCTGAGCATCGAGAATAATCAGTGTTTCTGTTAACTGTAATACTGAGTGAACACCTGGTGTGATGATGCTTTGGTAACATCCATCCATCTATTCGCAGCCGCTTATCCTTTTCAGGGTCGCGGGGGGCACTGGAGCCTATCCCAGCTGTCTTAGGGCGAGAGGCGGGGTACACCCTTGACAGGTTGCCAGTCTGTCGCAGGGCTAACACACATAGACAGACAACCATTCGCAATCACAGTCACTCTCGCATTCACACCTATGGGCAATTTAGATTTTCCAATTAACCTATCCCCACTAATCCCCACTTTGATAACAGTTAACTTGTATCCAAGCGTCAGTGAAGCCGAGCAGATGGAAAAGAAACTGACTCTTAAAGAAGAAAAAAAAAACCCCATGGTAAATTTGTATGTCTTAATAATCTTGTTTGTGACAAGATTTTTAAGACATACAAATGTCTTAATAAAAGAAATTTGTATGTCGTGCCGTGCTGGAAAACCACTTTTATGAGTACTTTTAATGTACTCATAAAAGTGGAAACATTTGCATTTTTTTCTTCTGCTTATCCTATTCTGGTTTGAATGAAAGGAAGGTACAAATGGGACAGGTCACCAGTCTGTCGCAGGGCTAAAACAGGGACAGACACCCATGGCCAAT
This sequence comes from Pelvicachromis taeniatus, assembly GCA_015108175.1. Classification (NCBI taxonomy): domain Eukaryota; kingdom Metazoa; phylum Chordata; class Actinopteri; order Cichliformes; family Cichlidae; genus Pelvicachromis; species Pelvicachromis taeniatus. The sequence continues at coordinate 23,840 of VURO01035530.1, read as the reverse complement.
AGAATCACATGTTTACCTGAAAATTGGATATATGTTGTGACACAGCACTGGTAACCACTGCACCAAAGTGCTGGCCCGCATTTTTAAAAAACCATAATATTTAAGTAAGAATTAAGCAAACTTGATGTTACATTAGAAACGTGTTTGCTGTTTCTTGCCCATATGGGCTCACGTGGAAAAGAACCGGCTTTGAGATGCTGTCAAACTGTCACATATACAACTTTTAAAAAACACGCTAGGCTAAACAAGATCCCTCATCTCTAAGTATCTCATTGGCTTTGCGTGTAATTTTTCCCCCCTTTAACCTCTGTATATGGGGAAGTCTCACTATTTTGGAGAGAAATGGGACAAAAGTCAAGCACGATGGCGCCTTTAGGAGCGCAGTGAGCTGTCTTCTGTTTGCTGCTGTTTGTTTTGGCTCTGTGATGCGCGTCAAGGACAGCTGAGCTGCTTGTTGATAGTGCACACACATACTCCTGTCTCCTCTCCTTATCTGAAAAGGAGACTTTTTAGAAGGGTATGCAGAGGTCTGTGTGACATTACACAAAGGGAGGACCATGCCTACTTAAACAATGCGTCTCCCTCTTCTTTCCTTGCCATCAATTCTATCTTCCATCATAAGCGCATCTGTGTATGATCGCCCATCTCTGCACAAGGCCAAACCCAGGATTCCCATAATGCCGCGGACCCTTCGGCATCATTGAAATGAGGCTTGCATCTTTAGCTTCATCAGACAACTCCTTTACATGTCTGTATGATGAAGCTCTCTTGTGTGGCCAACACAAGCAAAAGTAATTAAATTTCCACTGCGGCGCTGGTGTTAAATTGCTTCCCGATGAACACGCTGGGAAGTGTCCCCCCCCCCAAGCAGTTTTCAAAGCTGAGGCAGTTGTTTGACCTTCTTGCAAGGTGACTCCGTTGCCTCGAGTCTTTACTTACCTGTCAGAAAGATCAGCGCATGACACGCTCCCACAATCCCCTGCATTGTTTGAGTCAGCGTGCATTAGTTGCTCTTTAACAGCCTTTCCTCTTGACACAGTGGTGCAACTGTAGATAAGCAGAGCGGGGTGGGGGTGCTCGCTGGTGACAAGTGGAGACACATGTGACAGATGGTTTCGGGAGAGGGTTTATCTGAATTGACATTTTGAATGGATTGATTCAGCGTAATTAGATTATTAATAAAGATTGGAATGCGAGGAAACGGCTCGTTACGCCTGTAAGATCGGGATCGAACTGCATCTTTAAACTTCACTGACATGGGCCCTAATGATTAATGGCTGAGGCTAAATATTATCTAAGACCAGTAAACAAGTCTTAACAATTCAAATCCACAGTGAGGAGCATTTATGCTGCAAGAATGAGCGGGGAAGAAGAAGAGGAAAGAAAGGGCACTGCTTATGTGGCGTTTTCATTTTTTGACTCTTGTGTTTCACGTCTGACTTTGACAGGCTTGTTTACAAAGAAAGGATAAAAAAACTTGAACTACCCACTTTAAATTTATACAGTGACAATTATATTCCTCTGAGTAAACATCCAAACAAACAAACACATACTTTCCGTCTTCTCCATCATAACCCCAAATTATGTCAAAGTCCCACTTTGCAAGCAGGAAGCTGAGCGCTGTCATGATTTACAGTGAGGTTTTTCCTCCTTGCGATGATAGCTGCAGGTCATTGCACAGTCTCCTGTTCCTTGACTGTTAAAGTAAACCTGGGAGTTAGCCGCATTACATCACATGCAGGATGGGCTTTCCACCTCCCCTTTGGTGTGTTTGCATAAAGTGGAGCGTCAGGGTCGTTTACACACATGTCGGACGAAGGAAGGAACACCAAGCACTGGGGTTAAATGTTTGGTATTGACCCTCTTTAACTGCTCTTATTACATGTTGGCAATACAAACAGTTCAGGACTCAGCTCTGACTAGACAGACAAGGTGGTGTTAATGAGCCATATTACACAGACTATCTCACGAGTGTGCTGTGGGTAATGGGAAGCTACTTCACCCTTGCTTGCCTCAAACACACCTCGCGTGTTTCTCCTGGTATGTTTGCATTTCAGTTACAGCCTCGAATTACATCACCGCAGCTGAGGCCTGATAAGACCCGGTGTGTAATCATTGCTTTATGAGCTGTGTGTAAAGTAATGCAGTGACATAGTCGCTGGGAAATGTTTGCTGAGCTCAGGGTGGAAGAATTACCTGTGTTTGCCCATTGGAGGTGTGCATAGGGCTATCAGAGTTTGAAGCAAGGCAAGGCTTTTGAACAGTGCGCTTTTTATTGTGCATGCTTGGTATTTCCTCATCAAAGACTCATTTAACTTCAGAACACAGCCCTCAACTGTTACGCTTAGCCAAACAGCCTACAGCCATGCTACGTGCTACTTCACCTGTCCAGGTGAAGATGACGTAGCATTGCACAAGAAACAATTCTGCACTTGTTGGTCCACACTAGAGTTCTTTTCATGGTCTCGATTCAGCATTGGGTCTGTGGTTTTTATTAATTTAATTACATAATCTGAAAAAGAGGTTTTTTGAAAGAGCGCTAAGAGTTTAGCTAAACCTAGCAATCTTAACTAGCCAAGGGCAATTAGCGCTAACAGACATATAGCAACTATTTCAGTTGCGTAACCTGGAGCACAGACTTCTTTGAAATTAACCTTGCATGCAACTAAGTGTGCGATATATAACTATATGAACAATATTGGCATTAAAAATACTCAAAAAAGCATCCATCACCGCAAACACAACAAACAAGCGTTGACTAATTTAAACAGGAGAAACATGAAGAAAAAAAAAGTCCCTCACACAGGTGTCACAAAGGAAGACACTAGTTACACAGACCAAATCAATTTCTTTGTGTTTTTGTTTTTTATTTAAAGTCTGCGGATGGCGACTCTTCTGGACATCATTTTTCAGCTCTGGAGTTTGTTGCTTACTGCAAGTCATCTTGTGTGGAGGATCGAGCGAAATTCAATGGATACTTGTCCACTGTTTATCACAGTTTATCTTAAAAAAAAAAATGCTGTCTACTGATAGGTATGTCAATAAAAATCACTTTAATAAAGAAATCTGCAAACCTACTGGCACCTTCTACCTAAAGGTCAAGGAATCACCAAAGCCAATCAGCTTCACCATCTCTAATGCCCAAAAAGCATTAAGCAATACATCATTGGGAATCAAACATCAGTGGAGCAAAACAGTGTTGCTAAATAACACGACGCCGCAACATGTCAAAGGTCTCGCAGACACATTGGAATGCACTTGTTCCTCATCTGTTAATGGGGCATAGTATTGACTGACACCTATCTGCACTGCTGGGCTGAGAATGAGAGCATCCTATTGATTTTAACGCATCATGGAAGAGCGAGCTCGTGATGAAAGCCCATTCATGCCTCCAGGCCTCGGTGCTGTTTGAACCAGCTTTCCATCTTTGTTCAGCCAGCCTGACAGCGCCATTACGCTGATCGTCAAATCGCATGGCACGCTATAAATAATCCCGCTCAGGCTTCGACTTGCTCGCCTAACTTTGGATTCACGTCAAGCTGCCTTTATAATCGTGAAGATGACATTATTTAGTGGGGTTGTTGTCAGTCCTTTAGGCTATAACTGCTATTTAAAACTGGGCTGCAATGGTTGTGAACTGGAATGTTTGGTGGAGGTCAACACAACCCCTCTGGAGCTATCAACCACAGAAAAGATGGCGTCTCAGAGATCTTTCTTTTTATCTGGAAGGTTGCCAAGTCATTACTTGCATCACACGTCTATTATCTCACCTTAACCTTCAATTGTTGTTGTACTGTTATAAAAACTTAATAAAGTCATAAAATCCAGCCTTTGTAGAGTCACTGAGCAGGTCATAGCTCCAAGGCTAATGACGTTAGTTTGCAGTGTTTGCGCTGGAGATGCTGGAAAATACTGCAGAGGCTGGAATTTTGAAGATATTCAAGTAGGAGAAAGAAAAAGCATAAGCTGAAAGTGAAGAAAGCCCCAAATGTGCTGTGAACTGTGCATTGTGAAACACTGCTTCCAAATGTATTGCACAACCTAAGGAAACAAACACACTTGGAAACGTGGCTCAAATTCCAAAGGTGACTTAGAACAACATCTTTCATTTGTACTTTGTCAAAGAGCAACAATAAATTAAGCAGCTCTATGGCCTTTGCTGCTGTGGCTGCTGCTGCACTTAAAAACCAGCTCTTCTGCTTGATTTACGAGGATGCCCCGCAGGGCGAGGAGGCAAGCACTTCCACTTGGCTCCAAATGAGACCACAGCATGCTGAAAGAAGGCCTCTGTAGTGCTTTAAAGCATGTCTACGTGTCCCTGACCAGGTGAATGAATCACTGCGGTTAATGACTTGGTTGTGCTGTTTAAACATTTGTTGCCACTGCACATTATATATCCCCACATCCACCCACCACATATGTCAGATAGTTCTGCTGGTTTTGACTTCCAAGGTGGATTTCAAGCTTTAAATGGGTGTAACCATGTCCTCTAATCATTGTAAAAAAAAAAAATCCCATCAAGGGAATGCGACGAACAGCAGCAGCTAAAGGTTCACCTGTGGGTATACTGCACTCATGACAAGAGTCTGTCCGGCTGTCACGCTGATGATAAAGAAAGAAAAGGGGCGACGGGGGCGACGGGGGTTACAAAGTTGCGATGCCTCTAAAGATAAGAACGTGTGCTTTAGCCTGGCTTTTTCTGCAAAGGCTCCTCAGGAGGGAAGTATTTTTAACTGCTCTTAAAGATGTGTGAACCAGGAGTCTGTGTGTGTGTACATATATATATATATATATATATATATATATATATATATAGCCTGTAAGCTCTTATCCGTGGAGAGGACTCTTTCAGAAAAAAAGCCGTGCTGCAAAGCCCTGAATGCTAATGTTAAACGTTAAATAGCTGCCTGTTACAATAACTTCCCTACAGCTACTTATGAGGCTCTCAGAGCTTATTTATTTAGTGGCAGATCTGCTGAACACATGCCTGAGAAAATGTCAGACAGAAAGTGTCATCTGCCTGCGAGGATTTCATCTCACTGAAGCTGCAGGGAATTTAGGGAGAAGACGGGAAAAAAAACAAAACCTTTCCATCAGACCTGCGTGAACTTGTTGCTTGCAGTCAGGAGAACAGATTTATGCTCTTCTGATACGTGGAGAGTCCTACAGGCAAACCAGACCGACAGAGGCGCTGCCCATTCGTCACTGTTTATTCCGGTGAAATCTGATTCATTTTTGGCTAAGTTGCCGCCTCGCTCCGAGGATCTAGTTAATGGCTTTCGGAACAAAGGCACACGTTGGCCCAGTCGGTGTTGTTCCTGTCGTGCTCGTCACAAAGTCAGCACATTTCTGTTTGTTGACAGGCGCGCAAAATGAGCTGCCAACAGACATGGCTGCAGGGCTGTGGAAACACACAAGACCATTAAGGGACACTTTCTCATGACTTGACAGATTTTATCGGTAGGAGGGTTGACATTCATTATTGACACGGTGTTTGTGAAGAAACAAAGTGTTATACAGACTTTATTTGGAGATGAGCTGCAGGTTCTCGACAACACATCATTCCTGAGTCGTTCTTCTTTTAAGGTGGACTCCTGTGATAGCATTCTTTACTATGACTTTACTAGAGCAGCTTTAAGCTTGCAGCCCCCTCAGTTCATCCATTCTCCCTAAACAAGGTGTTTTGGCTCCTCTCCCTTTAATGCCAATCCTCCTTTAAGTCAGCTTTCTTGCCTCTTATAAATAGAAGGTTTAAACAGCATGTGGTGTCTGTGTTCACAGACAGTGCTGTTTCCCTCAGTTGACCATATGAAAGATATCTGATCTTACAGACATGATACTGAGCCAAGAGTACAAAGAAGCTTTAGAGCAGTCTGAAGCTTCAGGATGACTTTGGACATGTTTAGTATGTACAGGCACCACTGCAACACTAAATATACTGCTGCAAAAATTAAAGGAAAACTTAGAAAACTCGTCAAATCTTAATGGAGGGGAAAACAAATCATGCTGATATGGAGCGGGTATTGTGTGAGGAACTAAAGCATGTCACATTGTTTGATGGAAATGAAAATGATCAACCTATCGAAGGCTGAATTCAAAAACACCCTGAAAATCAAAGTGAAAATAGTGATATGGCAGGCTAGGACATTTTGATGAAATTTCATTGCAGCAATTCAAAATGTCACTTAGTTGTTTGTGTGACCCCCATGTGATTGTACTCACCTCTGACAATGTTTAGCATGATCTTAATGAGATGACGGATGGTGGTCCGGGTGAACTCCTTCCAGATCTGGATCTGGTCATCACTGAGCTCCTGAGCAACCTAATGGCAATCAGGGTTCAGTTGCCTACCTGGTAGAGGTCTGTATGTCCCTCCATGGATACGGCTCCCCAGACCATCACTGACCGACCACCAAACCGGTCACGCTGAACAGTAACAAGTCCGGCTCCACGCCTTCTCCACACCCTTTCCCATCTGTCACATGTGCTCAAGATGAACCTGCTCTTATCTGTGAAAAGCGTGCCAGTGATGGACCTGCCAATATGTCAGTGGCCTCCACATGTAAAAGCACTCCTGTTTTTGGGGGGTTGTTCATTTCATTAACAGCAAAGCAGTTGAAACTTACCAACAACCCCGTGTGCTATTTAACTGACCACACCAGTATCACAGAAGTCTAAACAACTTGATGCCACAATGTTGAGCTATAAAAAGAATTGCACCATTATCAGCACAATTCCCACAGCAGACATTTACACTGCTGTAAAATGTCTCCTGAAGCTGGAATGTCAGCATCTGTACAATAAAAGAGGACGCCTGTGTGAAAGGCTCGCAGCCACACATCTATCATCCCTCTGTTTTCAGAAGTGGGCTGTAGTGGAATCCATGCTATGTTGCATTGCTCGCCAAGCTGCAGAGATTCACCATGAATTTCTTCTTTTTTTCCCCCCCAGCCTACTGAAAAACTTGCAAGTAGTAGAACATTAACCATATTACCATATTACTCATATGATACCAAAACACCTCAATAATGTAGAAGGTTGGAACTTTTTTCATATATAAGGATAAATAGATGAAGAGGTGTTCCTGAGTGGCCATTAGCAGGATATTTTACAGCTCGATAGTTTTTCAGTCGAGGAAATCTGACTTGCTCTTCCAGCGCTTTTACCCTATCAGCAATGTGCAAGATCATTAGTCTTCATTAGTCTCCGAGCAGAAAGTACAACATCCTCACCTGTGTGGCTACATCAGGCAGGAGCAGACTATCTGGTCATCTATCTACATAAGCAGACAAGCTGTCAGCGAGCCGCGCTGCAGTGATTCACACGATGATCCAGCACAGAGGAAATCATTAATGCAGCCAGCAGCCTGAACACTGTCAGGTCAGCTATTGCTCTCTCCAGTCACCATATTGTATTTTAAAGCTGGTGTCATCTCAGCTGGTCTGTACTGCACTATTGACTATATGGATTAACCCTAATCCTTTATTTGAGCAAATGCACGAATGCAAACCTGTGTCTAAAATCAGTAATGACAACAAAAAATATAGGAAGTGAATCCTGTTAGTCTATGTCACTTCTGTAAACCTTCCCAGACAGCAGAAGTCTCCTGAGTCCTATCAGTAACAGCCTGCTAAGAGGCTTTACCCCCACTCACCCCACCCCAGCACAATAGGGTTGTCTGTAAGGCCAAGGAGGCATCCCAGGAGTCAGCTGAGACAGGTGGCTATCCCCATAGGGTATGTACGTGGGGGCTGGGAGGCTGAATGAAGGAGTAATCAGAGACAAAAGCATGGCCTATTTTCAGTAGTGTCAGTTTTCAGCAGCTGAATGTGTGGAGAGGAATGCCAGAAAACATAAGTTCAGCATTATTAATAAAGAAAAGGCTTTTTACCCACATTTTAGACTTTCAGATTGAACACATTAAACAGTTGGTAACTTTACTTAAATTATTTGGGGTTAGTTTTTTTCCTTTTAATATTTTTCTAATTAAATTACAGGCTTCAGTTTTATGAAACAGATTACAGTGGATCTTATAAACAACATCGTCACTAATGCTCATTTAATGTTTCCACACATTATACAAGTACCAAGGCATGCTTACTCTTGTTTACTCAGTCAGCAGCAGTAAAAAAACACAATCCATTGTGCGCTTGTGATTTAATTTAATTCTTTGTCCTCTTTCAGCTCTGTGAACTGAGTTTAAGACACCAGAGATGTTGATTTAACTGGATAAAATTGAGTAGTCCACACATCAAAAACTAAGTAGACATTCATTAAAAAAGTATAGTTTAAAGGACAAGTTAAACATTATCCCAACCGGTACTGTGCGTGTTTCATATGGAGCTATTTATCACGTCCACGTGTCTTTACTGAATGTCATGATGGATTGCACCAGTCTGGTTGTTCATTCTGGACATCGCTTACATGTGTTCTCTCCTTTGTACATAAAATGTGACTGATTGGCTTATTGTTGCCGACAAATAATTATTAACACTAGTACATCCACGTGTTACAGTAACGTTTGGTCTGTGACTACAGTCATCTATTAGGTGGTTGCGTGGCAACGTGATGACATCATAAGATATCATGTAGAATGTAAGATTTGCAAATATAAATTACATGTTGTGAAAATAAATTCATATAATGACTTTACAAGGTGTTACAGGAGCATAAAATCTACAGATGGACCATTTCAGCCCATTAGGTGGTTGCCAAGCAACATGATGCGCCCTGATATAGATAAGAACCTTCAGTCCGGGGACGGCGAGAGCTTTGTTGTTCTTGCAGGCAGTGTACAAAGTATGTGGTACAAGCGGCCTGTGGGCCACTCTCACCTGTGCTGTTATCGGTCCGTCAGCCAGCTGTGAAAAAAAGTGACGTTAATATATGAAAAGTGTTCACTGCAGCCACTGCCTGTGCTTTTCAGCTATTTTTTTTTTTTGCCTTTCCTTCCTTCCTGTTGAATTCCCTATTTGGTCGCACTCATCAACCAGTTAGCATTCAACTAATGCATATTTCATCCGTATCGAGTGATGCGCAGTTGAAATTTTGGAGGACTGCGGTAGGTGAAAACCCCTTTCCGCTCGCTGTCTTAACACAAACATATGCAGACATTCATTAAATGGAGACATTTGCAGCACCCTAAATTGTGCTTTAGTTGGTCAGCTCATTTTCTGTATTATAGTAAGATGATGGATGGATATGAATAATAATCCCATCCCAGTGCAACCACTTCAACTCATTCTCCAGACCATTTATTTTTGTACAATTCCTGTCATAGCTCAAAGCATATAAGACCATGCTTGTGATGTTTTAGGTGATGACAAATGTAGAAAGAGATATTTTGGAAGGCTACAATTTTGGTCAGAATCAAGAAGTCATTCCGAGGAAACCGACTCTTCTCCAGAGTTCTACAGTCCCTAAATCTACTTCTCCTGTGCATGCAAACTTGTGGGTAATTCGAATCTACCAAAATTATACCTCAACAGTGGAGAGCATCCAAATCCTGCTCTAGGAGAAATGACCCTGTGTTTTCATTGAAGCTCTGTATTTGAACGAGGGGGCTTTAAGAGAGTGCCAAGGAAACCTTGCCAGTTTTGCACCCTGATCCCCCTTTGGATATTAGAGGTCCTTTACCTCTTAAAGCAAAGCACTTGAGTGAAACCTTCAAGGTCCTATTACACCAGCTTTGCAATGCAGAGGAAGCTTTTAGTGGCAAGTTTGGAGGTTTAAACTTGGATGGCCCTCCACAGAAGTGAAGGGATGGACACTAACGGCTTTGTGTGTTTGTCAGCATGGATTTGTTAGACAAGGGTTGCCGAAAGACTGAGAAGGAGCAGAAACAGGCCGATTTGATGTGATACAAGAAAGCAGATGACAGCTAAGAATGCACGAAGATGAGCCACAAACATTACATCATATCTGATGTTGTATAATTACAGAAGAAAGGGCGATACGATTGTTTTGTTTTACTGTCTAATTTTATAACATGATTCCAGGTTACAGCGGCGACTACAGCAACTCTGCGAGGACCATGGGAGAATCCCTCCTTGCAGGACATTAAGCAGAATTTGTACTTTCCCAAGAGGATCACTTCTCCTTTGCATGAAGGATGACGCTTTATAGGGGAGCACAGATCCAACAGTGACAAGGAAGCTGCAGTATCTGGTGTAACATGTACAGAAATGATGACAGAAGAGCACTCATTTGGGCAGATCTAGGAAAAAGATCAAAAACAGCAGATGAGTGAAGATACTGGCGATAGGTCATCAGTATCATTGAGTCATCAGATCAAGGTGTCTTGACCTCAATAGTCAATCAATTGTAGCGCTTTCCTTCCAACCCTGAGTTGCCCTCATTTAGCCTCAATGAGCATCTGTTGAATCACGAATCTGTCAGTTTGGGATAAAAAAACTATGTTTGCCATCCACAAGGGTAAGTCCCAGCTCAGGGTCATCTTGTTGCCAGGAAACACTTGAAAAGATTCTTGACCTCTTTGGCCTGTCGCTAGGAGAGCCTCTTATTGGCGCTAGCTCGACCCAGCTAGGAAATAATTAATGTGGGAATAACTCAGTGTAGTCTGTCTGTGTCTGTTTTCAGCTGCACAGCTGCATTGTTCACATTACAAATCAAACACGCTGACTGGCTGAGTTTTATCTCAAAGGCAAAATAGACCGAAATAATGAGAAACGCTACAACTTCTGTAAACTTCAAAGCAAAAATTAATACCACATAGTTTTTCTTTCGGTCTCCTCCATGACTCACATGCTCGCTATCGGGAGAGCAAAGCAAAAGTTCAAACACTCTGACGGGGTCAGTGCCTTCTGTACAAGTCTCTTTGATTCCTAATATAGTCACGGAAAGGCTTCCTGGCCTGGATAGAAAGAGCAAAAGGGGAGTGAAAAAAGGGGAGATCAAATGGGATAGAGGTTTGTTTTGTTCTGTTCTCTCTATCTGCTGAAGGTTCCTGGCTTATTTAGCCTGCTGTTTAATCTCAGCTGGCTCAACGGCTCAGGCTGCTGTGGAGAGGTCAGGAAAAGGCACCCGATCCAAAAATGCATCAGCCACAGCCAGGCAGTCACTGGGCAACCCCACATATCGTAAGACAAAAGGAGTAATGAAGGCAAGAAGGGGCTGGGTAGAGAGAAGACAGAAAGAAATGACTAAACCACAGAAAAAGGAAGAGGGATGGTTGTTTTTAAGTAACATTATTTTTATAGCACTTAAGTTGTCGTGAATAAAATGCAGGTGAATCAGTCAGCGGGATAAAGGTTACACTTTTGTGGCTGCTGATGACTAATTAGCCAATCCTTAGTTCCCAGTACAAAGGAAAGGATCTCATTCAGTGGAATACATCCTTAACAGTTGAGACATGTTGACATTAGAGGTGGTCATAGGGTAAAACTGGTCCTACCAGTTTGTGCTTGTGTAAAAAAAAAGAAAGAAGAATTCTTTCACAACCAGTATGAGTCAGTATAACAACATTCAAAAACCAAATGGTGCTTTTAGCTCTAGTGTTCATCTATTTTCATCTTCCGTTATCAGTAGCACTTAATAACACTGTCATTCATCTATCCAAGCTTGTGCTTAAAGCTTTTCCCTAAAGTTATTAGTAGCTACTATGTGGGAATAACATACGTGCAAAATCAGTTTGAAACTTTAAATTTTAACTGGCAGGGTACAGATTTGGCTTGGTTGTGAGATACTACTAGTAGCCATTAGTCTAATCCAATAAGCTGTGTGATGATGCAGTAAGTATAGAGTCTGGTTAGTGGTATTAATGTATTTTAAATTGAATGAGGCATGATCCCTAATTTGGACTAAGTCAATGTTAGTTTAGGTTAAGATTTAAACTTAATCTTTCTTTTAGCTGCTCCCTTATTCATAATGGGCCATGCCAGCAGATGAATCTGCATATTTGATTTGGCAAATTTTTACGTGGGATGCCCTTTGTGATACAACCCTCCAAGAAATTTGCATCTCCTCCTCATCTTGAACTAGGGAGTTTTTATGTTTTCGGTCTACACTACGTTAGCTTTCAATGACTTAGACTAATTTTACTGGTGGAGTATTTTATAATTATTTATAATTATAATTAATTATAATTTTTGCCATGTAGACGTAGTGGTTGCCTGACAAGCAAAAGATTCCAGAGAGTCCCAGTTCAATCTCAGACGGAGACATAAATCTATCTGGAACTGCATCAGGAAGGGCATCAGTGTAAAAAAATAGATTAAAACTTTTTTTCTAACCAAGTATGTGGGGCTTCCCACTGTGCCGACCACTTCGAAAAAAGGGACCAGCTGTTGAAAGTAGCATTTTGTACTTTTTACTGATATACTACAGATTAGAAATATAAATAAATAAAACTTGTCATTTTCAATTTCACTTTAAATCAATTTAAAAATCTGAAGCCAACAGCTGCAGTTCCTCAAATCGCCACTTGAGGACGGCTTCTAAAGCGAGTCACTCCCCGTAGACGCACATGTTAAAATAGCCAACTTTACAGCAAAAAATAAACATGCTTACAACCTCGTGCAAACAAATGCCCCAATCATGACAACTATGCATTTTTACAAATTAATTAAATTCTATCACAGCTTTAATTGCATAGGCAGTATAAAAGATGGGCGGAGCTATTGTAGCTTCTCTTATTGGTTTTGGACATCTCATTCTGAACCATTGAAACGAGCGGGCTCTTGTTACCATGAAACTGTAGGCTTTGGCTAATAAGCGTGAAGTTTCAAATCACAGATAATCCTCTATTTGTAAACACAGTATGACCAGTGTTTATTAAAAACATAGATAAAATGAGTGACTGCGCCCTTAAATTAATCAGGCAAGTGTTTCCAGAGGTCAATTCAGAAATCTAATTTCCCATTTTCTATAGGACTGGACGTTTTTCTGAAACCACAGCTATCGCCATCTAATGGCCTTCAGACAGAATGCAGGTTTTTAGGCATTTCAGCAATGGCTTTATTTGTCTGACCCAGAATCTACGCCCTGTGTTTGACTGACCGGTTGGAGTTTCTGAAGATAATGAGTTATGGCGTCACCAGATTTCCTCCAAAGTAGCAAAAAATAAATAAAAAATTAGAAAAGCAGCAAAAAGTGTAGAAACATAAGCAAATTGAGGTTCACTGTACCGGTAAAACACTACGGTGAATTAGATGTAATTTGCTACATCCAGTGAGATTCCTGAACAGCAGAGTGCAGATTAGGTCTCATGGGTTGCTATTCTAATCTTTGTAGTTGCACATCTGATAAGTAACCAAGCACTCCCTGTATTTAGTGTGCATCCTCTGCCAATGCCACTGCTCCTTTTTTTGGACTGTTAAAGGAAGAGATTCAGCTGTGCACCAGAATTTTTGTTATTGTTTTAGCACAGTTTCCACTAAGTTTCATGAAATCCAGGTTTGGTGTAATCAGATAAACCAATACCGCTGTGTCTCAGCTCTGGCTTAATTATGACTGGAATGCATCCTGACCAGCCTGGAGGGCAACAAGTTCTCAAGCTGTCCAATTTCTGTATTTGGGTTTCTCCGATGTTCCTATGTGATGTTTACAGAAGCTCCCAAGGGGCACTTCTCTAAATGCCAGCAGAGTAATTAAAGAGAGAGCAGACAGCCATCGTTAACATCTATTATTCGCAGCAACGGAAACAGTTTCAAGCATCTTCTACTGTGAACACAGCAGATCCCAAGAGTGGCAAAGTTTCACAAAGCCTGTGAAGAACAATTCACAGATTCACAGCGTGGCAGACGGCCAACAAAACTCTTTCAAGACCTTCTCTATAAAGTTTATCTAACTATAAAGCAAAGGGAATCAAGCTGCACGCCATCATCCCATCGGCACCAGAGAAAATGCCATGCGAGGGAAAACATTACACATTCATTAAGTGATTTTTCCTAGAGAAACTTTTCCACATCTTCATTACTTCCCAGCATGGAGATACTCTTACCTGCTATTGTAACAGATCGAGAAAAAAAAGAGAAACAATAACTTAAAGCACTTCTGTCCACCACGAGTGTGACTGCACATCACACTGAAACACATTCATTCTGGAGCCTGTTATAAAAACAATAGATTACTTTTAATATAGCACTGATATTTATTCATATATAACTTTTCCAGTTGATATAAAGTTGCAGGAGAACTTAAAGAACTCCGAAACAAAGTAAACACCCGCAGAGAGAAAAGCTAATTAAAGTAGAATAAAATAAGGCGACATGTTTAGCATGCATCTCCCGCTTCCCGTCTGAGGGGTGTGCGTCGTCTCCGGCTCTTTTGATCCCTCCCCACCCACACTCCCCCCACCTGAACCCCATTCCAGTACCCATATCCTGTATCCTCATTTGGTACCGTGGTGACAGTTTCCCAGATACCAGACGGTATTGGTTTCCCTTCATCTTGTGGCACAGGTCCAACCCCAGTGTCTAATTTGCTAATGGATCCCTGCTGGAAGCTGCTGTGTCGACTGTACGGCGGTGTAATTATATGTGCACAAGTGAAGTAACGGAGGACTAACTAAGGGAATGAATAAATCATTGTTTGGTACTTTCCCCCCTGAACACGGGCGAATGCAGCCGATTTTCCTCTTGTTTGTTTTCTGCAAAGCCTGGGTGTCATTCACCCCCGGAGTAGTGTGACTGTCAGTGCTGATGGGAGAATCTGGAAACCTGACCGTAATAATGCATCGAAATCAGCATTTCTTGCTTAACTCTCTAAAGGTGTCATTAAATGATGGCATCAAGAGGAAATGAGCTATGACGATTGGGCTTAAGTTTAATCTTGCTGAAATTTTGAGTCCTGCAGAGAAAGACGGCAGCTGTCTTTATCTTAAAAACTCCATCAACTGGTCGTCATTTTCACGTAGCAAACGTACACTTGTTAAGACCACAGAAAATTGGCAACATTTTCTGAGCTCTTCGTTCATGTGTAGTGTACCATGCAACACTTGGGGAATTTCTGACTCAGACTCATTCAGCATAAACTCACAGAACCTGTTCAGTAGGTAAAATTATTTCACGGCCACTAACTCTAGGCAGCGTAAAACCAAATAAAGCTGCTTTGC
>VURO01035529.1:4641-23128 GCA_015108175.1 Pelvicachromis taeniatus | reverse complement strand
GAAGTACTGGTGAAAAAAAATGAAAAAAAAAAAAAAAAAAGGAGGCAAATTACAAAGACATTTTGCACAATATTGTATTTAATCTAAAGACCCAAACTTAGAGATATTAAGTTTAAACTTCTATCCAAGTTTCTGGGATATGAGAATCCATATGTGTGAAACTGTATCCATATTTAACTTGATATTTACTATAGCCTTAAGCAGATAAATGACTGTTAAAATTACATGCTGGTGAGTTTCCACTGTCCTTTTAAGGAATAAGTTACCTTTTGTACACATTTCAACAGAGGATTGATCTGACTGGTCTTAAAAACTAACCATCTCTTCAGTTTCACAAGTGTTAAGTTGTTTATGACAAAAGAAAAATATCAGTAGAGCTGCTGCTGTTTATTTTTTTCTTTGTATTCATAAGAGTGAATGATGGCGTGTCTTGTGCACTGCATTGTGGCACGACTTCAGAGAAAACCAGATTCTGTGATCTGTTAAACAAATGTCAAACCGAGTGTTTGTTTATGTCGTCTAGATGAGACGCTGAACTTCTGCATACAGGACACACATGCCTAAAGTTAGACATCAGGTACTTACTGTGACAACACTAAGGGGCAAAGGGGGTGGGGGTGGGGGGGGTGAAGGAGAGGTAGAAACGTCCTGTCAGAGCAGCGTCAGCAGTCAGGCTAGGAGACTGGCCCATCCATTACGCTACCTGTCTTCTAAAGGCAGCCAAGGCATGCCCTGTTTTCCCCTTATGAGGCAAATTGAAACTGGGGGTTAGGTCCCCTCTTTCTCTTTTCCCTCATGCGTTGCAGTTTATAGCAGTCACCCTCCTCCCCCCTCTCACATCTCCATCCCCACCCCCCGGCGTATGCCTGCTTTGCTTGCATAGACCTAAGCTGATATGCATTATCGCTGGGCTTTTCGCTGAAAGCCAGTCACTTTGCATGTGTCCTCTGCCTGGCTCAGCACAGGGTGGGGAGGGGGGGGGACTTCCAGGTCAACAGTGCGTGCGCTGATGGAGGCAGGTGAAAGTGAGATGGACTGTCAGGCTTCTTAATAATGCCCGTAGAGAAATAGTCTCTCAGACCACCACCCTCCACTTTCTATAAACTGCAACTCACAGGCCAGACGCTCTGTTTCCTATCCAAATTTGTAAGATGACTGGATGATTTTCCCCCTGCTCTCTCTCTAGTTTTTTCCCTTTTTCATTTCCCTCCCCCAACTCCCTGCACTCTCGACTTTATGAATTTACTTAATTGACGCTGGAGAGGAGCATGTGGGACTTTGTGCTATTGATTTGCTGTAGGCTTCAGCGTGGTTGGAAATACCAGCCAGTCTCTGGGGTGGACTCATGGAGCTTTCTACCTCCAGTCCCTCAGCACTGGGTAGCCGGCCTTTTCAATGGATTTCTTCATAATGTCACTGTGGAAAGCTAATGCTTTCACTATATAGAGGGCTCCGCTGTCCCTAAGGAGCGCTCGCCCCTTGACCACATTTGTCATACCCTAGAAGCCATATTGTACAGTCCCCTGCCCTGATAATTCTCTTGACAAGGGACCACGACCAGGAGTAAGTCAGCTAAAGCTTGATTTTTGCAACGTCAAAAAATGTCATGGCTGGTTAAGAATGCTGCGGTGCCACGTGGAGCCCAGTGGCTACGACAAAAATGCTTGCCTCTTTACATTTATACTCTATGAGTCTGGCATTGAAAGAAACAAAGAAAGATTTGAGGGAATCTCTGGTTTCTTTCAACTTGGATCTTATTTTCAGAACTAAAATACATCATTTTTATTTGCCTTCCTACAAAGAAGCAAAACTGAGGTCAAATTATTTGGCAGAAAAAACAAAGAAGACGAGAAAAAGATACCACTCAAATTGTCTACTGTAAGCATCCACCACAGAATGCAGACTGTATACTATGGACTATTAAAGTTGGGTGCGCGCATTTTGTGTGTTTACCTAACGCCTCTGTCTAACAGGCCAAGAGAGTAGTCGGAGACCCCATGGGGTCACAGAAAAAAGTGTATTCCATGACTGGCTGGCAAGTGATTTCTGTGCGCTGCTGGGTAATATTGGATGGGACAAGGGTGCTGCATCAAAAACCGCCCTATGATTGCTATGGTTACAGACAGTTTACAGACAAGTTGTTGTCTTGCATGCAACTACTCATCAAGTGGTAGTGAAATTAAAAAAGGATGATCCAAACGTAAAAGCAAGAACGTTCATCTGCAAAGGAAAATTTGTGCCTCACCGCTGCAACCAACATGTTTCAAAAAGTGCAACTTTTCCTCACTTTGCACACTTTAATACTGCATGAGCAGATGGGGAGCGTTTGGAGATGTTTTTCTGTGCAAACTATGGGCACCAGTGGGAATCTGCTGTGATCAATGCAATTGCAAGGAGGGTTTTCATGCATTGCTGCATACCCCTTTGCAACCAATTTCACCTAGCAGCTGTCGGCGATGGCTTGCCAACCAGTTAGGTCACTAGCGGCCGGCGGTTGCCGAGGGGCCTTTGTGACTTAAGTACCAGCCTCTGGTGCTAAAAATTGAAGTCATTGAACAAAGCACATTAAGCATAACCAAAAAAACTGCCAAACAGTTGTATATTATTGTAAGCAGTACGAACAGGAGGGCAGAAATTGTATATTTTGTGTTTCAGGTCAATTAAATATTAAATATCAAAGAGGTAAATAGCAACAAGCATGGTTAGCTCTTTGACGCTAATACAGTATGACGCTAATAATTTTGTTGCATCCCTCTTCTGAACAACTGGAGTGTTGTGACTATGTTTCCAATTTCTAACTACAATACTTGGAATATTTTTTGGTTAATTTTTGTATTTTAATTGCACTCAACTCATGGATAAATGTGGTTTGGCCACTTTGATCGACAGGCTCCTGTATCAGCTAGCTGTCTGCTATTTTTAAGCATATTTAATGCAATTATTAGATAGATAATACAGCTTTCTAAGCTTTCTACACCAGTAATAACTATACATTCAAGAAATCAATTTATTTGTGTTTTACTTAGGACTAAATAGCAGGTATTTATGTTTGTGCCATGCACTCATTTGTTCTACGCGTTCAGCCAGAAAAAAAGGCATACATTGAAAATATGCATAGACTGTGGTCACTTATGTGTGCAGAAAAACAACATAGCAGTGGCCAGAATGCTATAAACAAAACCAATTAGTGATGCTATAGCATTATTATGCAGTTTAGGATTTTAACTCCAAATATAGTTCATCTAGAGGTTCTGCTACTTCCTCTGTGTTTCTAGATCACACTTACGGTGAGTACAGTGCAATTAAAACTGAGAAAACTGAGAAATTATGGTGGGGGACTACAGGCTAAACACAAGCTGTAATTAACCCTAATTTTCTGTTAAAGAAAGAGGAACCGGAGCAAAAACGTGTAACCGAAGAATAAAAATGAGTCTGCTCTTGTTCGAGCCATCTTCCTCGAACGCCCATTGCTGAAGGTGAATTTTGAAACAGAGCCACAGGTCTCGTCTTTCCCTGTTCGCTTTCTCAGGGAGCACCATCGTCATAATGAAGGTGTGTAATAGAACATGACACCATAATTATATTCTCCCAGTTAAGAGGCAGTGTTTACAACAAGCACAAGGCTGCCTTTATTTTCTCCCTCTTTGCACACACACACACACACACACACACACACTGGCTGCCTCGCCTGCCCCGTCTTCACTTCATATCATGTGCCATTTAATTGCATTAAAAAAAAAATGCTTGATGAAAAAATGAAAAAAGTAAATTGCTTTAAATTGCCTGTCACAGATTGTGTGGAGTCACCATAGAGCAATAAGACTTGTGCTTTGTGGTGGGTGCTGGGTAAGCAAGATTAATGTGTCTGCTGCCAATTTTAGAATGCCCCATGATTCTACGCTCAAAGAATTGCCTGGGATAACATTTTGAATGAGAGCAATTAGTTATTAAATGCATCTATCGGGTTTATCGAACACAGGACCGTGAGGATAGAGACAGGGACAACGTGAGCTGCACAAATGCATTCATCAATACATATTGGATCTGGCCAGCTAATGGCCTTTTCTGTGAACATGGGCTGTTACAAACAGTGGGCCTGGGTGGCATTTTAGCCTAATCTAGAGTAAATTACTCCTCTTCTACTTCTCCCACCTTCTCTTCTCTTCTTGTTTTTTTTTATTTTTTTATTTTTCCCTAACGAGGGATATGAGCGACACGGCAAAGCACCCTATCGCGCCCGTTGAGCCGAAGACTTCCACAGCAACCCAGAAAAAACCCCGGGGGTGCAATTAAAAGTGAGAGAGGAGAATGTCAGCCGAGTGGGTGAGCAAGGGAGACGGGAAGGAGGAGGAGGAGGAGGGTTGGGAACTGGTGCCACAGGTAACCCGGTCATGTTACAATCCACAGAGGAGGCCCTTATAAGGCTGCTAATGTGAGGAGGTGTCAGCAGCAGGTTGTTCTCTTTGGCCTCCCCGTTTCCTCGTCCTTGCTTCATCTCCGACTCGGTTTGTTAAGTCCAGCTTCAGAGTGGATGTCGCAATCCATGTTACGCCGCACGCTGGAGAAATCTACGACCTAAATCCCAAGCGTGAATAGGGAAACACTCGACCCAAATGTGGGAGTCTCCATTTGTCTTATTGCCCATGTGGGTTAGTGGTTCACAACCGACTTCCCTGAAGCCAATTATGAAAAAACAAAACAAAAACTGAGCATCTGGGTGAACTTTTGCTCCCTTTTCTGTCCCCTGTCTTTGCAGCAAAATGGAATGGAAAAAAAAAACAAAACAGCAATGTCTTCACAACCCTGTCAATATATATCGATCTTTTGTTTAGCTGAGAAACTCTGTCTAGACACACTGTCACATTGTGTTGAAAATAACTTCACCCCACTCCAATTTGATGTACAGACGTGCCCACTGCCTCACAGATTAAGGCAAGGAAATTGATCACTAAAAGGAGATTTCAGACAGATGGGGGGATATTGCCACAAAAGAAAATATATATTCAAAAAAAATCTCCACAGATTGAGGAGGCCAAAATCATCATCATAAAACGCTGCAGAATAAACAGCAGAAAATCCCCAGTCAAATTGGAATGCAAAGCTGAACTGAAATTCCTCACAAAACACCAGAGTCCTCGAGTCGAAATTAGGATTCAACCTGCAACACTGGAATAGCACCAAGATTTAGTTAAAGTTGCTCTAAGTCCCCTATCTGCTTCTAAATAGCACATTAAGTTTTCAGCAAAGATGTGTTACCAACAATTACCCCTACCGATATATTCTCAGGGAAAGGATGTTATTAGACATTTATCCACAGACTAATAACATATCTGAGGAAATATTTAGAAAGGAATGGGATGCTCTGGGTGTGAATCCGACAAATTGTAGACTATGTGATTAACCAATTTCCGGATCATACGTGTCGGGGATGTGAGGCTGTGCCTTTGAATGGACGACAGTAATCCAAACAAATTAGCTCATACTATCCCTGTCACACACACACACACACACATGCACACACAGACACGCAGACAGGGGGAGACCACAACATTCATCCCAGTGCACCGCTCCAGAGCTCACTGCAAACACATTACCTTGCCTCGCTGCCCAAATGCATACCAAATAACCCATATAAATCATACAATCTGGGCCAAGTCAATGAGAGCTATTTTGCCTGTTTTTCTAGTTATTTCCACTGTGCCATCATTCAGCAGAGCCTGCATCACTCAGACCGAGGCTCTCACAACCAAAGCTGGAGTGGCCCAGTTTAAAACCCACAGAGGGCTCCTGAAGTAACCATTCCTCTAGCACACTTGATTTTATATGTCTCCTCAGTCTGGACTAAATTGTGGGTTGCCAGCTCTCCACACACTGCTTGGTCTTTCAGCTCACTCACCTATTCCTTCTTCCTGTCGTCACAAAAACAGAGATGGGCATCTATGAACTTACAACAGTGTTTCTGGCAAGTGACAGAGCAGCAGAAGAGTATCCTCTCAGTTGCTTCCCCTGATGTGAAGTGAAGTGATTCCCAAACTTTCGTTTATCCCACTGAGTCCTGTCAGATGGACTCAAGAACCTTTCCATACTCCCCCCAGGTTCAAATCAGCCGATTTAAGCCCATTTTAAACTGGATTACTCTCAGCTAAGTATTTACGCTTAGTGATTAAATTCAGCTTATCCTTTAATCAGTTACAGTTAGCAAACTGTCATAACATTTACTCAGAAATACTGCCTTACTACCTCACTCAGCTGCTTACTTACATTTAGCAAACATGTTAACAACTTCAACCGCTTACCCTTTATGTGTGTTTTACCAAGCAACTTTATTAATCTATTATTCTTTTATCACTAACAATTTGAAGAAGAAGAATTTATTTTTTAGGAAATTTCAAGTGCTAGCCATACGGTTACGTACTCATTTCAACTGGTTATGACATAAAAGTAGCTACTGTGATGTCGTAGCTCATAAACTCACCAGGAAACACTTGGTAGTGATAAGAGCAGAGGATTGTTTGCCAAACACTTCTATATGACTGGAAAGCCATACAGACTTTTGGTAAATGTGAGATATAGTTCTAGAGAAGATAGCAGTTATCGCCCCCTGGTGGCCATTAAAAATAATCTATGCTAGAGGCAAGTTATCGCTCTCTTTCTTACTGTCGATGCTGTTTATCAGCATTTCTGACTGCAAGCCACACTTCTAGTCATTCATTTCAAACATTTTATCCATAACTTTACTCAGCTTTTTTAACAGTTACTAAGTTTTAATTTGTATCCATATTTTTAGTTAGATCATTCAACCATTTATTCATATTTTTTAACAAACTTTTAAAATGTTTGCGCTGATTTGTAGCTGACAATTCCACATTTATTAACTTATATGCATTAAGGTTTATTAATACTGTTAGATAACTTTAGAAAAGTTTTCCTGAAAGTTGAATGGGCGTTTTGGCTTATTTATTTAGTTGCTATTTTAATAGTGATTATGGTTCTTGGATTTTTTTATATTCTTTAATATATTCTATAATTCTACAATTTCTTTCTGTGAAGCACTTTATAACCTTGTTAAGAAAAGCACTTTGCAGCTAAAGCTTCTTCTTTTTATTATTAGTATTATTATGTCATTATAAGCATGCCTCTGAAATAGTTTTATAAATAACCTTTTCTTATATACCAGTTCAAACAGCGTCCGTACTACTGGCTGTTCAGATGTTATCTGTACTTTTAGTGAGCGTCACTCATTGAGTGTTACCTACCTACATACCTGACTGTTTTGTTTGTCTCTACTGCTTAGACCCAACAACTACTCTAGTTAAGTATTATTGTATTAAGGTGGCATGAGTGTGTGACAGATCTGGATCCATATAATCACTTTAAGCCCTGAAAAAATACAATTTCAGACTATGACATCATAAACAACAGAGACTCTCATATTTGAGCAAGCAGCTTCTGATTCCACATCCGAGAATTAATTGACTAAATGGGAGCTTAAAATCATTATCTCCCCTCGCCAGTTCTTCGGTTCTGTGCTAGGGGCTAATAAATGGAGGCCTGATTTTGCTAAATGTCCTCGTGAAAAGATTAATAATGTCTAGTACCCTGGTGGCAAACAGATGTGGTCGTCCTCTGCTCGATGGCAGAACAAATGGGCACGAGATGTCCTCGCGCATAAAGAGCAAAGAAATAATAGCTTAATGGCATTCATCCTGTGACACGTTAGCAGATGAGACACCCTGAGTTGTTTGCTTTCCTATGTGTTCACCGGAGCACATGTTTTGTCACCAGCAGCCGTGTGGTCTAACACAGCCCTCTTCTGAAGGACTGACAATGGCAGAGGGGGGGTGGGGACGGGAGGAGGGAGGAGACTCAATGGAGGGTCTGCCGGCTTCCTGCATTTCCCACTGTGGCCTTTGTGGTAATACACTGGTGGTTATGGGAGCCTCCGTCTCTATGCAAATCAGTGTTTGCTTCCCAAGTGTTTGCATGGCTCATGTGAAGTCAAGCGCAAGAGTCTGGCTTTTCTGTACATGTAGCTTTGCACAGTCTGGAGGCCAAAAGGCCAGAGTGTATGCATAGGTGTAAGGATAATATTCACAGTAAACCAGGCAATTAAAAGGCTGTTATTTCTGTATCGATGACACTGTTTTTTCTCCGTTATAATGCTACCTTTCCAGGATATTAGATTAAGACAGAGCCATTGCTTTTAAATGATGGTACGTCTCATGAAGCAGATGCATTGATTGGGCTGCACAAAGGTCAAACTTGGTGCAGTGAATTGAAAATCAGTGGAGGAGTTGTGTTCCCACGTTTGTCTCAGCCTCCCTGTTGTGACAATTACACGAAAGGGAGCGACGTGGAAGCACATTTCCATTCAGGCGTATATTGACTGTAACAGCAGGTCAGCAGCAAGGCAGCTACAAACACAATTGTCACAAAACCCTAAATAATACATGCAGCTAAAACAAAGACATCACCCACCTAAAATATGACCCCAATAAAAGGCTGCACAGAGAAAATGTGTTCCCCCCTTTGACTAAGAGTAATGACCTTCCCACAGAAGCCCACCATAAAATCACACAGCGACAGTTAGGAGCACCTGTTTTTACATTATTAACAGTTGAGGCTTTACACATGTTCACAAGCTAGAGACATGCACGGCTTTTGACTCTTCGTAAATTGGACAAAATTCCTCTCAAACCGCACCCAACTAAAACCAGCGAGGCAGCCGAGTGTCAAGAAAGCCATTTGTCACGGGCGAGACTCCTGCAAGGATATCAGCCTAGCCTTGGGATAGAAAAACGCACCACAAATGAAAACAGTATAAATTGTATGAATACCACTCAAGAGTAAGCCGCAGACTTTGTGAAGGCTTCTGAATTTAAATGACGCATATAAATACATATTTTGGTAGCAATGCTCCTTAAGAAATGAAAGGAGGGTATTTGCTGCCTTCTCATTTTTGAACAGATCCAGCTGGTAAATAAGGGTCTTTCTGCACAGTTCTCAATCCAACCACGTCAGAAAAGATTCAGGCATCGTCTCAGATGAAGAACAGACGGCCATGATCTCCACTGACCTTAACTGTTACTCATGTTTATTTACCTCTGCTCGTTACCCCTGAGGGACAGCAGCCTCATCACTAAAATGAGCGCTGAGATGGCTTGTTTTTTTTTTGTTTCTTGTTTTTATTACCACTCCCGGGAATGGATGACTCTAATGAACAAAGAAGCCCGATTGATCCGAGTTAGCGTTTGATTCCCTGGCACCGCCGAGGCCCACGCTTCAATATGCTGGCCTGCCAGCAGCGCACCCCTTGAACTTTGCTGTACACACATCTTTAATCACACTCACCTTTTCTCGTGGCTGGTGTGACTTCCAGCTTATTTGTAATTACCAAGCTCCTCAGGGGGGTCGGGTTGGCTCAACAACAGGCCCGGCCATAGGTCACAGAGAGACACTGTAGCTGGCCATATGGGCTCCGGGGCCTAGGGGCAGAGAGTGGGTGGACGGCCGGCACTGGCACCGGGAAGTTACCAGAATGGTCGGAGCAGGAGATTGAATTATTCAGAGACAGGAGACAGCCTTATCGAGCAGCGGCCACATTGCACTGACGTTTTCACCCCAGTTTCTATTTCCCATTTCACACCTGGACTATTGCCAGATAGGATATGTTCAGGCACCTCGTTTTACCCCAGATTCACAATCACCAGCCACCAGTCAAAAGAGGGTATAGTGCGTTATCTATCACCACCTTACCACCCGCAGCACCTCCTCCCTTCCCTCGTCTGTTGTCACCCAAGCAGCAACAGCATGGTGTTATTACAGATAAACAATCAATACTGCATTAACGTGTCCGTGGAGGCTAGCCGGCGTTAAACAGGCAGACGGGGAAAATAACTCAAGCCAATGTCTCGTGGACTTCAAGCATTGCTCACATATATACACATACAGTGTATATAAAACTCAAGCTACTTTCTTTCATTATCCCCAGCCATCATTTCTTTGTGTTTGAGGTCAGTGGATACATTTCTTTTCCTTCCTCTCCTCACTGGTCACAGAATAAAACTCCACTGCATTAAAGAAGTAATACCCTACTTTATAGCAAAGGTGACCATGGATATTGGAGAGCAGGGACCCATACGATCGATTTGGAGCGAGGAATGGAAATTTTAACATGATTCCCAGCCAGGCATTTTAACTTGGGGAGTACTGGACCCTCTCTTTTGATGATTGCTTCCAATCCGACTTCCATTTCAAAATTCTGACGACGTCTTTATTTGGGGAAAGGGCAGCGAGCGAGGCGAGCCCTGGTGCCTCGCTGATGGCTGTGTGGTCCTCTTCCTCTTTGCAAAGCTTCTGTGCGGCACATTTGCATCTACATTCCCAGTGCAACTGAAAAAAAGAAGGCTTTTTTTTTCTTTTTCTTTTTTTGGTCCAGAACTTCTGTGAAAAAATGAAAACAAAGGCTTTCTTATGAGGAGGCCTTAATAGTCCCTCCCTCTCCCAGACTGGAATTAAATACTCTTCATTCCATCCTCATTCATTAAGCCCCCACACCCACAACCTTAACACCATACGGGGCTATGAAATACTTCGCACACACAAAATAAAGGAGTTGGACTTGGCTGAATGAGTGCGGCGACTGTTTACTAATACTGCTGCTCACTCTGCTTTATTACAGAGTGCCAGGCTTTCCATTACTGCGAAGGGAGAGAGAGAAAAAGGAGGAAGAAGTAGAGGAGGGAGCGGGCAGCACGGAAAGAAGCGAGAGGGAGAGAGAGACTGCCAACGTCAGATTAAAAGAAGAAGAAGAAGAAGAAGAAGAAAAAAAACACGGCTCAGTTGATTTACACCTTCATTACTCTCCCCTAACTCTGCTTATTGCAAATCATGATGCTGCTTTATGAGCTGAATCCTCTATTACGACAAGGCCGGGAAGACAGTGCTTTAGTCCATAAAGCAACCGTACAGTAACCGCCACCCGGCAGCACCCAACCCACTCATCCTCCTGCCCCAGCTGCCAGGGGGAAGGGAAGCGAGGCAGAGCCCAAGTCGCTGCCGAAACTTGTTCCAGTGCGCAAATCCCGAGCTTGCTCGCTTGTCCCCTTCCTGGCTGCTTGCCTGTGGACAACACACCCCGATATCTCCAAGCCAGATGCCAAGAAAGTGTGACTTAGTGAGCGCAAAGCTCTGTGGCTACATCTGGAAGGAACTCACAGCGAGTGTTTAATGTTACGTGAGCGCTGCCATATTTAAGTCAACAAACATGTAGGCCATTGGAGGCGTGTGTTTACTGCTTCCCTGCCACCAAGTGAGGAGGTGCTACTGATGCGTTTACTCGAAGAGCCTTTGGGGGATATATGTGTATTTAGATAGAGAGCTGTATGGCTTTTTTTTAAACTTTTATTTATTGAACCAAGGGGAGGTCTTCAGAGCACACTTGCTCTTTTTCTTGCTATGATTGAATTTGTGAGTGTGTGTGTGTGCCTAGAAAGAAACGGCGAAGGAAGCCGGGTGCAGGACCTAAATAATCAGCAGATAGGCTGAGGCATGTAGGTGAGCGCGGGTGTCAGTGTGCTGATGTAAACAGGGTGCCTGTGCAGGAGGCACCCTGGATGGAGGTTTGTTCTGTGTATGTAACACGCTGCTCCGGCCTGGCCTGTCTGACTCCCATCTGGAACAGAGTTGACAGAAAAGTTGACAGATGCTTCACCGACGTCCATTATTTATGAGACTGAGGAGATCCACACTGCATTTCACAAGTGTCTGCTTCTGCTACTGTAGGTCGAGTTCTGACATTGTACTCTGTGTGTGTGTGTGTGTGTGCGCGCACCTGCTGCCTCATGCTTGTGTGCAAAGACTGATGAACCGGTAGCTCAAGGTATCATATGCACTTTTTTGCACATTAGCTCAAACACACCAATGCGTGATTAGGTACTCGTGTTTGCGCATTCACTCCAGTGAACGCCAGACCTAAGTAACCACTCCACCTGCCTTTGTGAGTCTAACCCTTGACCTCTGGAGTGTCACTATATCCCTGGTAGGCAGGCAGCCCATCAACTCAAGCACGGAGGACCGTACACCAGCAGGCTCCGGCTCTCTTAAAACCCACTTAAAGGCTTACAGCTGGGAGGCCTGACCATCGGATTGAATTAAGGCTATGATTAATTGAATCTAGTGGTGAGCAACTTGAGTGACTGATGTCTCGTAGGACCAAAGGTCCAGACACAATGCTTCAGAGTAAAGCTATATTCATTCAGTCAGTGACATCACAGTCAGCTTCAGCGTGCCTGAGGCATGGATGGTTGCCTCTAATATTATTGCTTGGAGTGCCGCTTTAAGCCCAATACCACCAGCGGTTCTGCTGCTCCTGCTCCTAACAGCGCCAATGTTAATGAGAGGCACAATATAATTAATACAAATGGAATGTTTAATGCAATTTTTCCATTTCAAAGAAATTCCCCCGGCATCTTTCCCAACAATGAATTCAACTCTGTTGCATTGTCCTCGGGCAAACAATAACCCACGTTTGGCATTGCCTTCATTAGATCAAACTCAATTATTGCAGAGCGCTTAAAGCTCTTCCAGCACAAGGCTGGACTCTAAGGCTGCCTGCTCCAGCAACGTGAAAGTCCTCCGGCAGGTCTTGGCCCATTTGTCTTTGATAGACAGCGGCGTCAAACAGTAATTGGGTGCCTGTGAGACCCATACACATCCGTTTGTCAGTTATTCATGTCAGAGCACAGTGTTCAGCTGCTGGGGGTCTTAAACAATGACCTTTTCTCAAAGGGGACAGGTTTCTCCCTTATGTCTGAGGGACGCCCAGGGTATTATTTAGCTTGAAACAGCAGCGTTCTGTTATTGCTGTGTGTCCCATGTTGCAGCATAAAGCTCGTATTGTGTCCTTCCCCGAGGAATATACAGTCCCACAGCGGCGCACACACTTTGATTCGACAGGTAGCTTGTGCGGAGGTCTTTCTATTTCTCTCGCTCACAATGAACCATCCTAATGTTTTGAGAGGTGGGAGAACAATGGCAGAAACCTCTCTTTTTCACTCCTGAGACTGAAAGTAAATAGGACCTTTGCTGATGTGTTTGCCTGTTCATTTACAGCACCTCAGAATATAGCCTGCACATTGTACCTCTCCGGGAAGAAAAAGAAGAGGAAAAAAAACCTCCAAACCTCACAAAGGCATTCTACAGGACAATAGCACAGCGAAGGAAACAGGCGCACAATGGAGTCCAGATATCATTCACAACATAGACAGGAGACCATTATCCACAGAAGGAGGGGCCCATGTGAAGGTGACAGGTTTGGGAGACAGAGGAATTGTGCGCTCAGTGCTGCCACCAAGACAACAGCCTCCCTGAAGCCTAACCTATAAGGACAGGTTTTACTGCGCCAATGCCCGCTGGGTTGAGGTGTTACACGTCATCTGCAATAACCTGGATCATTACTCCTGGAGGCTGTTAGAGGGGAAAATCACATCATTCTGCTTTCGCTGCTGCCAAGAAAAATTGACACGCTAAAAGTCATACAAAGACACACCTCAATATGCACACGCACGCACGAGGGCCCACAAACAACCTCGGCATTGCCCTCTCTCGCAAACAGACACATACATGTAATTACGCACCCGCGATCTATCACGTACTGTCAGTGGTGTCTGGGGGGTTAACATACCAAGGCATCCCAACAGCGTCCCACCAGCCAGCGTTGCCTGAAGCTGACAGCTCTCGCTGCTGCTGCCTTGCAGGGGTAAAGTAAGCATCATTATTGCCTTCTCTCGCCATACCGCTCTCTACTTCCCTCTTTTGCAAGTCTCCCTTATTTCATCCACCACTCGACCCTTTCCCTTCACTGCCTTCTCCGTCTTCATTGTACTCCAGTCAGGCGCTAATGCTCCTTGTCCTGTGGCTGGACTCTCTGATCTCCTATTACCCTCTCGTCATCCAACAGTCAATATTACCCCCCCCCCCCACACAACCTCCTGACCAATCCTCCCCTCTTCCTCCATTTGCTTTCACAAAAGTCTAAAAAGTCAGACAGACAATTTTGCCCCTCTCCACCCACCCCTTCCACCCCTCCAAGCTCGTCTTCCATACACTTATTAACTGGCTGTCATGTTCAGCAGCCTTCCCCCAGACAGTGTTTAGCGTTCCTCAGTCCTCTTACTGCAGTCAGAGTTAAGCCTCTGGGCTTTGCACAGACAGGAATCCAACTAGAAGGGAAAGGCAGGACCTGCGGACACGATCTGTCTACTGCACTCACTCGCACTCTTGCTCCTGAGCCAGGTACCTCAAAGGCAGCGCTGAATCACACACATCATACAAGACGTTAGCGCCACGATGGCTTTTCTTAACTTAAATACCGACAAAGGCAGAGAGGCAAAGGAGTTAGATTACAAAATCTAAGAATTCATTGAGGGATGGAACAATTACAAAAAGCACATTTTTACTTGTGATTAAACCAAGTTTTCTTAAATGACATAGTTTTCACTAATTGCTGATAGCGAGATCCTCTCAAGACTTTGAGTTGTGACAAAACAGCCCTCATTTTGAGGTTTAAATGTGTGGATGAATTTTCACCTCTCTAGGAAGCTACATTTTCACCCCTGTCACTTAATCTGTATGTCAGCGTGGCGTCTGAAACCCCCACGAACAAATTTCCATGAAATTTGCCAGAGAGATCAGCCTCAAGCCTGAGAAGGGTTGATTAGATTTTGATAGTGATCTGGATCTGTGATTTCCACTATTAGATGATTATTGTTTTCCACCCCCCCCACGTACTGGATATAGAGATTTAATTCCAAATCCAATCCGCAGTCTAACGGTACGCTTGCTGGGTCAAAAAATCGATTTCACCTCGAATTTAAGAACCAAGGAATGTTCAGTGTCCTTGAAGGTGGGCTCCATCCAGTTTCTGCTCAAATTTTCGATGACATCCAGAAAAGAATTCAACTCCTGGGCTCGACTCATTGTGTGGTACCTACAATAGTGGATTTGTCATCTGCCCCGTCGTTCTCCACCCTCCCCATCCCGGGGCAAATGGTGTAAGAAATGAGACGTGGCTGGTGGATAGACTTTCATGCCCCTGCTTTACCAGTGTCATTTCCGCAACTCTGAAATTGTGCCATGGTCTACGGGGCTTTGTTGTAAATCACTATCTCCCACTGTCAGACTGCAGTCTGCTGCACACTGTGGATGCCGGGCTTTCTGCTGCCTCCTGGGTGACTAATATATCTTGTTAAATTGTGCTGAGAAGCGTGCGGAGAACTGTACACCTTCGCTCTTTGTACTGTGTTTGTTTGCTTGCATCTGTGCTTGCGTGTGTGTGTGCGCGCACGTGGTTGCGCGCCTCTTTCCATATGAGTGTGAGCCTGTGCCTGTGCATCTGTGTCTACATTTCGTGGCTGAACAGGAAGGTGGGGATGTTACTTTTGCAAATACGTCCGCTAAACTCCACAAGTCTGTCAGGCTTTGTTGGTAATTCAGTTAGATTGCCATTCGGTTAGCTCAACCACCACATAGTGTCGGAGCTGTGAAGCTATCTCTCAGCCACTTCATAATTAGAAAAGCTGTGGAGCCAAGCCACAGTTTGAGGGGGAAGAGGGACCAAAAAAAAAGAGGAAAAAAAGAAAAAACTGTTGGCAGACTGCGTTATTCAACATTGGCAGCGATTTACTCCGTCTCCCACCCCAAAGACACGAATCTAAGTGATTTCATAGTCACATCCGTCCTACTGTGCCATACTGTAAAAAGCTGCACTCGTCTTTTATCACCAGTTCATGCGCTCTTTACTATCAGCTTCATCCAGCAATGTGCATTACATTACACACACACACATGCATGGACACACACACACACACACATCACATCTCTGTCCAACCACTTTGAAAACAGATTTAGGAATATATTTCTGTGTAATTGGTGTTCTCCTACACGAAGCAGGAAGTGATAATTAGTCATTGTTAAGTGAGGTATAAATTGTCAGATCTGTGTGGATTTATCTTTTCGGCACACAGAGTGGAGAATGGGCCTTTTTCGGAGGGATTTATACGGACTCTATAGGGATGTTCAACCCTCCTGGCCATCATCCAGCTCGCAAATCCCTTCAGCTGAAACCTGTCGAGAAGCAACCTCCGCCGTGGCTTAACTGTATCCCATCTAATTCTTGTCTTTTTTAGTCATAGCAAATTCACTCTTGACCTTCAGAGGCAAGGTGAGGGCGGCCCCTGACAATAGTAATCTAATAACCAGAAGTAGACGTCACAAATTCCTGCCTCCTCTGTGAGTCCATGGGTGAGAAACACGCGTCTCTCCTTATTTTGGTTTCCATGCAATTACGGATCTGACGGCTCCATAAATAGGCGTCTCTGAAGGGAATCTGTCTCATTAGTAAAGGAGCAAGTTAAGAAGTCACCATTGTGGCAGCAGAAAAATTTGCTCTAATGGTCACAAGAAGCCTGGAGAAATAAAAGACAGCGTCACGTATTTAGAGGAAAGAGAGGAAACTTCAGATTTGAAAGGAAGAGAAAAAGAGAAGAGAAGAAAAACAGAGAGACCTAGTTGGCTGGCACTGAAAGAAGCAACTCCAGATAAATATTTGGCACAAGAAAATCTTCGGAGGAATCCCGGAGCACTCGCAGAACAAACAACGTCATGATTTATTATCACATCATACAGACCGTGACTAATGCACTCAAACAATCAAGGTGCATCTACTGAACTACAATGCCCAGGGGTGCTCTCTGCCTCTGACTTCAAACATTCGTAAGCGAGACATACACACTGATAGACACACGCAGAGACGCGCGCGCACACACATTAGAGCCACTTGTCGTGCACGCAGGCTCAGCAAATGCCCACAAGTATCCAAACAAGCTAACAGGAAAGAGAAAGAGGGCCGCAGAGACCACCATAGGGGATCGGAGGGTGCTTCAGCATAGACCGCTGGGATGTGATTTTATTAGCTCCAGATGCCACTGCAGAGAGGGCTAGAACCGTTCAATATTACGAGCAGGACACATCAAAATGATGCTGCCCATCTGGAGCACAAATAATGTAATCAGCTCGGGTCACCGGTCATCATCGTCTGGCCGTCGGGTAAACCCACCATCCGGTGACGTCAGCTCTCACAGGGACAGACAGGAGCCGGCCGGCAGACTGAGACTGGAGCTTTTTGGAATAGCCCCTGAGCTGCTGCACATGCCCCACAGAGGAGAGATATTTGGGAGAAGAGGGAGATGAAATGTGAGGGGTTGTCTATTGTAATCTGAGCTCTGCTTTAGAAAATGCTGATGGCTGGAATATGTCTATCCCCCCTCCGCCTGTCAAACCAGTTCAGCAATATCGCTTAAAAATGTCTTCATGCGAAGCTCCCGCACAGCCGGCACGATAAACACATACATGATGTACTGCATGATCCCCACACACATGCACACATAGAGACTCTGTTTGCAGAGCCTTTAAATATTCAGTACCTGCCATGTTTTCTGTTTGACTTTGATCAGCCACAGATTCGACTCTGTCCCTTTCATCTCAAAACTTCAAACCAGCGAATGAAAAACCTGGACCACAAAAGCTATTCTGGTTAAGACAATCTCCTTTCACCACGCTGCTTTGTGCCATATAGAAACAGGTGGGAAGTTGTTCCTGTAAAAAGGCAAGCAACGAAGTTAACCCACTGTTTTCAGATGTAAAGCTTTTTTCTTTGTTTTCTTTTTTTTTTCTCCCTTATCTTCGGATAAGAGGAGCTCTTGTTTGTAATTTTAAAAGCATGTGTGAAGAGGCGTGCTTATTGCAGAATATTCCCCGGGTAGTTTGACAACTCCCCCAAACAACTTCTTGGCTGCCTTCAGGCATATTACCTCAGGCTTACTTTAAGCCAGAGCAATAACTAACATGGAGCAATCTGGAGGCAAACAGGAAAGGACAGCGAAACTTTTCCAAGCACAGAATTCAATTTTCAGGATTGTGCAGGGGCTGCTGGATTCACCACACCTCTACCCCATCACCCTGTCGATACCTGCAAGTTTGGAGTAAAACAGCCAAGTTAATCCCTTTATAGCTTGCCTGCATTATTCAGTGAATCCATTAAATATTCACAGCCACATCACTGATATCATCTTGTTGTCAATAACGCTGGAGGACATGTTGTTTTTGGAAAACTTGAGTCAACTCCAAGAGTGCCCTCCCCCAGAAAGAGGAAAAGAAAGCAAGGCCTTTGAGCTGATCTCTAACAGCAGCGCAAAAAAAAAAGAAAAAAAGAAAAGGCAGCAGAGCATCACAGTGCGACTGCAGGCGGCCACAGATAGACAGTCATCCGCCTTTATCAGAGCATGCTGTCCCACCTGCATCGATTCGCATCCCGTGGATTTGCCACTGGCTTCAGCGCGATCATCGGTGGAGAGGGGCGGAAAAAAGGGAATCTTCACAGATAGATTCACGCGAGCGTCGGGGGTGTTGGGGGGAGGGAGGGAGGGGA